>JZSA01005887.1:0-17505 GCA_000956155.1 Cotesia vestalis
GTACTAAAAATAGAATAAATTTTTTTTTACGAAAATAAATTATGAAAATTAAAAAAAATTAAATTAGCTGACATTTAAAAATTTTTAGAATTTTTTTTTTATTGAAAAATTATTTTTAAAATAAAATAAAAGAAAAAATTTCACATGTAAAAAATTTTAAAAATTACACATGCAATTTTTTAAAAATATTTTTTTGTTATAATTTAATTATTAGAAAAAAATCAAAAAATTAAAAATGTCAGCTAACTTTATTATTATAAAATTAACTATGAAATTTAATTTATTAAATATTTATCAATTTTAAGAATTTTTTTAACAAATAAATTATAAAAAAAAAAATTGACATGCAGAAAATGTAAAAAAATAAAAATGCAATTTTTTTAAAATAATTTTTTTATTAAATAAAATTAAAAATTTTTCAAGTTACTCAAATTTTAAACAAACTATGTTTTTTTTTTGTTTCAGATTCAAAACGTAATTTTTTATAAAAAATTCAAAACCGAAAAAAAAATTGAGTTTTTAATCGACAGTAGTTGATAGAAATAATAAAAGTAAAGTAGACAATAAAATTCTAAATAAAAAACAATAATTAACTCCCTTTATTTAAAGTTTGTTTATATTTACAAGCTAACTTTAAATATTCAGTCGGTAGTATTTTGATAAAAATAAACAGTTGATAATAACTACATAATAAAGACAACATATTAGGAAATGGTCATGGATGCTACACATTCGGCAGCACACTCAGCACGATCTGTTGGTCGTGAATTTGTTCGGCAATATTATACTTTGTTGAACCAAGCACCTGCTCATTTACACAGGTAATTATTATAATTAATTTTGAAAAAAAAAAAATTATAAATTTTTTTTTATAAAAAAAAATTCTTTGAGTATTTTAAATTTGTAAAATTTTTAAAAGTCTATTAGTTGGCAATGGCACAAAATGTAACACCGAATGATGTAATTTGAAAGTTGTTCTATAAGTGATTGACTATTTGTAAATAGTTAACTTTTATTCATCACTTTTAAATGAATAAAATTAAATTAAATGATGTAATTCATTAAAAAAAATTTTTTTTTATTTATTTAATTATAAATTTTGTTTCAGATTTTACAATCACAATTCAGCTTTTATACACGGTGGTTTGGACAATACAGACCGCGATGTTATTCCTGCGGTTGGGCAGAAAGAAATTCATCAGAAAATTCAGGAATTGAATTTCCGGGATTGTCATACTAGAATTAGTCAAGTTGACTCTCAAGCTACTTTGGAGGATGGAGTAGTCATTCAGGTAAATTTTTTTATTATTTATATTTAAAAAAAAAAAGTTCATCCTTGTGTTACACTTATCAAGAGCTTTCATTTGAGTACCCACATGCATTTTTTATATATTTTTCATATATACATATGTGTAATATATATAAATATATAAAATATATGAAAAATTGATGTGGGTACTCAAATGAAAGGTCTCGATGAGTGTAATGTCGGGATGAAGATATATCTTTAAAATTGTCAATATTTAAGAACTGACATTGCTATCTTGTCAACTAATGATATTTTTTAAATATCTAAGCTCACCCTGAGATTACACTCATTGAGACCTTTCATTTGAGTACCCACATCAATTTTTCATATATTTCATATATTTATATATATTAAATATATGTGTATATAAAAAATATATAAAAAATGCATGTGGGTATTCTAATGAAAGGTCTGGATGAGTATAATGTCGGGATGAGCTTATATTTTAAAAAATATCAATATTTAAGAAAGTACAGTGCAATTTAACAAGAGTCTTGAAAATATGAATTAATAAAAAATGTATTTTCAGGTAACTGGTGAATTTTCAAATGCCGGTGAGCCAATGCGTCGTTTCACCCAAACCTTCGTATTAGCAGCGCGTGCTCCAAAAACCTACTACGTGTTGAACGACATTTTCCGCTACCAGGACCTTGGTTTCCCCGACGAAGAAGTGGAGCTAGAAACAGAGCCATCTAACGAGAACACCGAGCGTCCTGAGACCGAGGAAGGTCGCTCTGAGGTGGACGAAGATGACCAGGGACAAGGCCAGGCGCCAGTCACCGTGGAGCATCATATCCCTCAGGCAGCTCAACCTCTTCCTCCTCAGGCCCAGCCGGCGATTCCGCCCCAGCAAATGTACTACCCCCCGACCAGCAACCAGATGATCGTCGTTAACGGGACAATCCACGACCCAGAGGCCATGATGAACCAGCAGCCTCCAATGATGCCCATTCCTCAGCAGCCGGCTGCTCCGTTTGTAGAACCCGCTGCGGAGTTCACTCAGGAAGAAGCTCCTGTTGAGCAGCAGCCAGAATCCCAGAGTGAGGAGACTCGTGTTGAGGAACCTCAGGAACAACCCACGGAGAACTTCAACCAGCAGCCGGTTAATGAGACCGAGAACGAGCAGACCGCTTCCTCGGGAGTTAACAACAAACCCAAGTCATATGCCAGGACTGTCAGGTCTAATGCTATTGGTGGAAGCTGCAACATGATCCCCAAGACCATGTCACCGGTGAGTTAATTTAAAAAAAAATTTTTTTTAATTATTTTTTTAATAAAAAAATTCAACAGCTGGAAAAAAAAATTCAAAATTTTTGGGTGATTTTCAACGAGCTGTAACTCCGAGGAAAATTATTGTACAGCAAAAATTAAAAAGGCAAATTGTAGCTCCAAGTGTCTAGTTTTCAGATATGACCATGAAAATTTTTTATCATCTTCGGGTCTGGAGAAATCCTAAGAAAATCACAAAAAAAAAATTTTCCAAATTTTTTTCTCGTCTTAAAAAAATTCTACGGGCTTCAAAAAATTTTTTTTCATTGTTTCGCTGAAAGGCTTTTTTAGAAAATTTAATGCTCTTCAATTTGAAGTAATCAAAAAGACTGTACGATGATTTGCCGCGGAGTTATCGTCAGTCAAAGCAAAAAAGTACTTTTTCACTTTGACAACCAATAACTCTGGAAATAATGATCGTATAGGAAATCGAAGGACGGTTTTGAAAACTACACGATATTCTCTATAAGATACCGTGAATAGCTTTTGTCAAAAAAATTTTTTTTGAATTGAAAACTTTATCTGAAAAAACGACAAAAATTCGCATAATTAAGGATATTTGGATAACTTGGTATAACTTTGGATAAAATGGATGAACAAAGGATATTGTCGGTAATTTTTCAACCTCCAAGTGTCCCCTAAAATCCCTGAAAAATTCAAAGCGCTGCGATTTTTTTTTCACAGTGCTCCGAAACTTAAAATTTTTTGTTTTTGCAAAAATCGCCATTATTTTTTATTTTGCTTGAAAATTAATTAAAAAAATTTTTCTAGCCTCCAGTCTCGAACGCGAGGAACGAGGAACGTTCATCAATCGACGTGTGGAACCCAAACAACACCAACATGTCGTCGAATGTAATGTCCTCTGGCCCAGGACAACAACACCAGCCCAACAGAATGCAGAACTCTCAGCAACAGCCCCAGCCACAGCGACCTCGAGTAGGTCCACCACAAAAAGACAACCGTGGAGGTGACAGACGTCGCGACTGGCCTGACAATCACCAGCTCTTTGTTGGAAACGTCCCTCACTCCGCGACTGAAAATGAGCTGCGCATCATTTTCGAACGGTTCGGCAAAGTCGCTGATCTCAGAATATTCTCCAAGGGCAATGAACGAAGCAAGGGACCTCAGGGCTCTAACAATTCTATGCGTGGTGTTCCTCATTATGGCTTTGTTACTTTTGAAGACTCTAATGTCGTTTCTAAAGTACTTGCCGCTTGTGTAAGTTATTTTTCGTTTTTTTTTTTTAATTTTAATCATTTTTATTTTGAAAAATTTTTAATATTTTTCACTTTTAAAAAATTTTAATAATTTTTGTTTTTTAAAAATTTTTATTTTTAAAAAATTTTAATAATTTTTATTCCTTAAAAATTTCAATCATTTTTATTTTTTAAAAATTTTAATAATTTTTATTCCTTAAAAATTTCAATAATTTTTATTCCTTAAAAATTTCAATAATTTATATTTTTAAAAAATTTTAATAATTTTTATTTTTAAAAATATTTGAATAATTTTAACTTCTAAAAAAATTTACTAACTTTTTATAAGAAATTTTTAATTAAAATTAAAATGATTAAATTTTTTTTTTTTTTTAATGAGTAATAATAATAACATTGAATTTATTTTATAGCCAATTTGTTATCCGGATGAGAATGGACAGAAATTAAATATTGAAGAGAAAAAAAATAAACCGAGAATACCTGGTGACAATATGAGAAATCAGGATAATATGAGATCATCAATGGGTCCTCAACAACGTGGTCCAGGTAATTAAAAAATTTTAATAAAATATTGAAAAAAAAAAAAAATCAAAATAGATCTATCATTAAACATATTAAAAAATTAAAATATTTCTTTGATCTTTTAATAGTATAATATTAATTATTATTAGTATATTAATTATTATTAGTATATAATATTTATACATAAAAAAAAAAAATTTCACAATTGACAATAAAAAAAATTTTTACAATAAAAATAAAAATTTTGACAATAAAAAATTGTCAATAAAATAAAATTTTTTTTTAAATAACTAATTGATTTTTCAGGTGGCCCAGGAGTAATGCGAGGTGGCCAACACCCACGAGGAGGTCGCGGTGGATTTTCCCGTGACGGCCGCGGTGGAATGAGACAACCGGGAATGGGAAACACCGGTGGCTACCAAAACCGCCGCTAAAACCCAGCGTTTACTAAAATACTACCTCCGAGAAAAAGAAAAAATAATTAACGATTAACAATTTATATATTAAAGTAATAATAATAAATATTAATTAATAAATTCTTTTTTCTTTTTCCATAATTCAATAATAAAACTAAAATTAAAACAAAATGCGTCAATACCGTTATGAATAAACAACAAATTAACTAATAATTATTATTAATAATAATAAGACGTATTGTGCGTCTTAATACCTTCCAATAAAATTTTATAAATTAATAACGTTCAATTTTTAAACAATCGAATAGTTTAAACGTCCGCGAGTGATAACACTGGAACTGAACTACTATTATTATTATTTTTATTATTAATTATTATTAATAAATATTATTATTAGTTATTATTTATAATAATTAAATAGTTGATTTTTTTTTTTCATAACTCGATTGTTAATTAAGCGCTTAAACGTAATTATTAATTTAATTTTAAGGCTCCAGGAAATTTATTTTTCCTATTCCTATTTTTTTTTTGTTTTTTTTTTTCTTTTTTGACTTGAATTTATTATTTGATTTGTAATAAATGTGAAAAAAAAAAAATAAATCGTTGTTTCTTCTTTATAATTTAAGGCGCAATTCTTTCCTGGGGTCTTTGAGGAAAAACAAAGAAGAAATAAAATTTTTTTTTTATTTTTTTTTTGAACAAAATTTTGTAATTATTTGTCGAAAAATTTATTTTTATTTTGAATAAAATATAAATGAATTTGGACAAAATTTATCGAGTTTTATTATTGAACTAGCAACCTTGCAGTCACTACGTGACTGCCGTGACTAGTATAAAATAATGAATTTTGTTAAATTGTACTGTACTTTCTTAAATATTGACGTTTTTTAAGATATAAGCTCATCCCGATGTTACACTCATCAAGAGCTTTCATTTGAGTACCCACATGCATTTTTTATATATTTTTCATATATACATATATATAATATATATATAAATATGTAAAATATGTGAAAAATTGATGTGGGTACTCAAATGAAAGGTCTCAATGAGTGTAACATCGGGATCAGCTTATTTCTTTAAAAATGTCATTAGTTGACAAAATAGCAACGTCAGTTTCGTGGAAACAAAATTTTTCTTATTCTCTTAATAATATAGATTCTAGAAGTTGTAAATTGGGATAAAATTTTAAGATAAATATTTTTAGTGCAGATGTGAGAATGTGGTGTATGTTTATGGAAGGAAAAGATCAGAGGGTGTAGGAAGCCGATGAGGTCATGCAGATTGTATATATAATAATCATACGTGTATATGTAAGTAAACTTATACTACTCGGGAACTAATGAAGAGCTTTATATTAGTTCTGGCCAAAGCTGAATGCGGACGGAGAGAGTTTAGTTTTAGTTCATCTTTTGAAGTTGACGGAGCTTAATTATTTTACTTAAGGTATTTATTATTATTATTATTATTATTAAAATTTATTTTTAGTAAAAATTTTATTTCTTTTTTATAAAAATTTTATTTTTAATTGCTTAATATTAATTATTTTTCATTTCTTCTTTAAAAATTTTATTTATTTTTATTATTAAATTAAAAATTTGATTTCTTCTTTGTAAAATTTTTTTTACTTGTTTAATTTTGATAATTTTTTTTATTTCTTCTTTTAAAAAATATTTATTTTAATTAATAAAATAAAATTCTTCTTTTTTTTTTATTAATAAAAAAAAATTAATTTCTTCTTAAAAAAGAAAGTATAAATTATCTATAAAAACAAATATGATATTGAAATTATAAATCAAGGGTAAAAAAATAAATATTTAAAGTTCAATACTAATAATTTAAATAACTGGTAATGAAAAAGGTTCAATAGTGTAACATTTACATTGATCTCAATTCACAATTCATTAATTTAAAAAACAGAAAATGTGTTATAAAAAATTGTCACATTTATTTTTATCTAAACTTCCTGCATGATGATTGATATATCTTCACACACAAAAATATTAATTAATTAAATAATAACGATAATAAAATGAGTAAAGATTTAATGTGCAGACGCATCACAGCTGAGAGGAGTTTGCTAACCGCATGTAACTACTTTTACTTAAAATATTGAGTCCAACGCTCCGCTTCAATCATATGTATCAATATGTACATGCATGTGTATATTGATACCACGCATGAGAGTGAACGAGGAAGCTGTGCTTCTGAAATCTTACGCCGGCACTTTTTTAATATAAAAAAAGTATGCGTAGGATGATTAGTGTTACTACGCGTACTTATTTCACACGTTTATTTCCTCTTACCAGTTTATTTCAATTATTTTAAATCTAAAAATAAAATAAGTAATTATTACGAATTTTTTAAAAGAAGAAATCATTTTTATTATTGTTAAAAATTTATTTTCAATAAAAACTTTATTTCTTCTTAAAAAAATTTTATTTTTTTTCTTTAATTTAATAATTTTTTATTTATTATTTTTTTTTTTAATAAAAATACATTATTTCTTCTTTAAAAAAAAAATCAACAAAAAATTATTATTATTATTATTATTATTATTATATAAATGTAATATTAACAGACTAATATATATATATATCTTCTTAATAATAAAATTGATTTACTTATAGACATAAATTAATAATAAAATAATGCAGTCAAGGCTGCGGTTATTGGCTCTTGCCCTTATTCTGGGTCTTGTCATCACCAATGTATCCTCAGCGGAAGTAAGTTTAATTTATTATTATTATTATTATTATTATTATTATTATTATTATTATTAATAAATTTTGAAATATTATTTACTTACATTTATAATTTCTTCTTTATAATAATAAAAATTATAATTAAAAATAATAATTGTAGAGAAGAAGAAAACATAGACGACGTACAACGACAGAAGCTCCTTTCCAACCAGAGGTAATGAATCTTCTGAAAGAAGATGACAATTCCAAGGAAAAGTTAGTCGCCAAAATGGACGACCAGGACTCAAACTCCGAAAGCGGGGAACATGAAAATGAACCTAAAGATGGAGTATTGAGAATGGATCCTTGTTTGGACAAACATTGCGGCGCTGGACGAGTTTGTCGGGTAAATTTTCTTATATTATACTCATTTTAATCCAGATTATACTGTGTAATATCTGGATTATACTCATTATAATCTGGATTATACTGTGTGATATCTGGATTATACTCATTATAATCTAGATTATACTGTGTGATATCTGGATTATACTCCTTGTAATCCAGATTATACTGTGTGATATCTGGATTATACTCATCGTAATCCAGATTATACTGTGTGATATCTGGATTATACTCATTATAATCTGGATTATACTGTGTGATATCTGGATTATACTCATTGTAATCCAGATTATACTGGGTGATATCTGGATTATACTGGGTGATATCTGGATTATACTCATTATAATCTGGATTATACCAGCTACTATCTGGAATTTTTATTCAAATTTTTTTTTTTACAAATTTTTTTAGGTTAATGATCTTGGAGCTGCAGAGTGTGTTTGCATAGAAGTTTGCGATGAAGAAAAAGATCCCCGTCGTAAAGTTTGCACCAATTATAATGAAACATTTGGAAGCGACTGTGAAGTTTATCAAGCACGTTGTTTCTGTGACTCTGGTGATTCTCGTTGTCGTGGTCCAGATTATCAGCACATCCATATTGAATATTACGGTGAATGCCGTCAAATGCCTGTAAGTTATCTCAAAAAATCTTATTTTACTTCTTTAATCCAATTTAATAATTTATAACCTTATCCTGAAGATGTGCAAAGAAGAAGATATGATGGACTTCCCCCGAAGAATGCGCGACTGGCTTTTTAACATAATGCGCGACATGGCGGATCGTCAAGAGTTGCCAACTCACTTTTTGAAAATGCAACGGGAAGCTGAAACAAACTTAACCTTGCGCTGGACCAATGCCGCCATTTGGAAGTGGTGTGATCTTGATGGCCATCCTCATGACCGTGCTGTTTCACGGCATGAACTGTTCCCGATTCGAGCGCCTCTCATGGCACTGGAACATTGTATCGCTCCATTTTTGGACGGGTGTGATGAGAACAATGATCATAAAATTAATTTAGTTGAGTGGGGAAAATGTCTTCAGCTTGATGAGGTTATTATTATTATTATTATTATTTATTATTTAAAAGGCCATGGAGTCATATTTGTTAATTTATCATGAATATTATTAAATTTATTAATTGTTTTTTATTATTGTTTCAGGATGACTTAGATGACAAGTGTGACGAGCTTGAAGAAGCTGGACATTAAAAATATTTCTTAATTTTTACTACTTTTTTTTTTAATATAATATTATTAATTATTTTATTACTAATTAAAGCTTAAAAATATTGTATTATGCGTTTGTAATTGTAATCTTCGATTGTAATACATGTAAGCAATAAAAAATTGATAATTAACCAAAAAAATTTTTTTTTAATATTTCTTCTTTATAATTTATCCTTTAATGTTAACATTTCTTCTTTATATGATTTTTTTTTATTACAATTAATAACATTAATTAATATCATTTACAATTAAAAAATTATATAATTATCTTTCTAATTAATTTAATATTTCTTCATCAATTTATTAACTAAAATTTAATAAATTTAATTAACAAAAGCACCGCAAAATTTAAATAAAAATTCTATCAATTAAAAAATTTTCAAATTCAAATTTTTCCCGCCAAATATCTTTCCTCCAATTGGCCAAAATCTCGCTTTCCTATTGGCCATCGTTCTCAACCAATAAAAACCTCTCAATCTTCTCCCAAAAATCCTCACCCAGATGCCCGAATTATCTACTAGAATCCGTCGCTCTGATTGGCCAGCAGTCACCTGACCTCCAGTCGCGGGATGCGACAGCAGCGCCAAGCGTATTTGGCGGGATCGTGGTTCACAACGGCGTCTGTTATATTCTGCGTCGGTCTGTCGTAGTAGTTTGTCGTGCTGTGTAATTTAATCGTATCTCTCTCATCGCAATGGTGAGTCCACGAGTTATTAAAATATATATTTCATAATTAAATTAATTACCAATTATTTCTTCTTTTATCAAATATATTCTTCCTACCTAAAATACAAAAATTCAAAACAAATTAAATAAAATAAAAATAGATAAATATTTTCCTTAAATAATTAAAAAAAAATTTAAAGGTTATTTTTTAATTTCAGGCTGGTGGAAAAACAGGCAAAGATTCCGGCAAGGCGAAGGCCAAAGCAGTTTCACGTTCAGCAAGAGCAGGCTTACAGGTTAGTAAAATAATAATTAATTAATTAAATAAATATATTTTTTTATATTAATTAATTATTAATAATTTTTTTTTTTATTTTAAAATTGGCGCCAAAAATTTATTTTTTGAATTCTAAAAATTAATTTAATTTCTTCTTTAAAATTAATTATCCGGCTTTATTAATTTTTTTCACATATTTAAAGACTTAAACTACCGCCATTTTTGTTGTTTAATGACGCCATTTGTTTTACAAAAATTTTAACCTAAAAAATTGCAAAAAAAATTTTTAAAATTAATTAATTTAAAATTGACGCGCTAAAAAATAATTTATAAATTAAAATGAAAAATCACAGTGGTTTAATTTAATGTTAGTGATGCGCAAGAATTTTATTGAATTTTTATAAAAAATCGACATAAGGAATTATTAAATAAAAAATTAAAAAAAAAAAAAAAAAAAAAGATAAATTTTTCCTAAAGCGCCATTTTGAAAATTTTTATTTTTAAAAACAACAATTAATAAATAATAATAATGATTTTATAAAATTAAGATAACGACGTTTGGTGTACGTATTTAATTAAACAAAGCGTATGATCGGTCAATATTCACCTACATACATCTACACGCATGATGTATTGTAAGAAAAAATAGCTGACGCTCAGCCGGATGTTTTTGCCACGGGCGCCATTTTGTCCACGTTATAAAAACATTGGCTGTTTTTGAAACTTGCAATTTTTAGGATTTTTTTTTTTTTGATTTTTTATAGAAAAATTATTCTAGAGTAAGTTTTAATTAATGGGGTTTATTTTCTAGTTCCCTGTTGGAAGAATCCACAGGCATTTGAAGAACCGGACGACCAGCCATGGACGTGTCGGTGCTACCGCTGCTGTTTACAGCGCAGCCATTTTGGAGTATTTGACTGCTGAGGTACTTTTTATGTGATTTTTGTTTGTTTATGTGCTTTTCATGTGCAATTATAGTTTATTTTGCGGTTTTTCTTAAGTGTGAGATTAATTTTCGGAGAGATATGACGCGGCAGGGGTGCCAAAGTTAAAGTTTAAAAATGGCGACTTTTCGCGCGCTTTTTTGAATGTTTTTAAATTTTATATTTTAGAGCTTAAATAGATAAATTTATTTATTGAAAATTTATAGTTTAATTTAATTATTCAAAAAATTTATGATTGTTTAGTAATTTACTAATTTCTTGATAATTTTTTTTAGGTTTTGGAGTTGGCGGGTAACGCGTCTAAAGATTTAAAAGTAAAACGTATTACACCTAGGCATTTACAACTTGCAATTCGTGGAGACGAAGAATTGGACAGTCTTATTAAAGCTACCATTGCCGGAGGAGGTAAATATTTTTTTTTTTCTAAATTATTATTTTTATTTAATACTCAAAGTTCTTATTTATCTAATAATGAAATTTAATTTACTCTTCACCGTGGAAATTTTTGAAAAAAAAAAAAATTTCTAACAATGTTAGCATTGTTTTCCGAGTCTTAATTTTTTTACAATAAAATTTATAGTTTTCCGTGGAATTTATGGAGAAATTCAAAAAAAAAAAAAATTTAATTATTTAAAAAAAAAAATTTTTTTTTATTTTAAATTCATTAAAAAAACATTTTTTTTATTTTAAATTAATTGGAAAAATTTTTATCATTTTAAATTAATTAAAAAAAAATTTTTTTTATTTTAAATTAATTGCAAAAAAATTAAAAAAATTTTTTATATTTAAATTATTAAAAAAAAAAAAAAAAAAAAAAAAAAAAAAAAAATTTTTTAAAAAAAAAAAATTAAAAAACATTAAATTACTAATTACTATAATTTATTTTTCAGGTGTAATCCCACATATCCACAAATCACTTATCGGCAAAAAAGGTTCACAAAAGCCAGCATAATTTAATACCTAATTTTAACTCTAATAATTAATAATAATAATAATAATAATTAATAATAAAATAAATAACAATAAGTGTTTATCATACGTTTATTATTTTAACTCTTACTATTACAAAATAATAATAAATATTTCTCTTAAATCTCTTTCTCTAAAATTCCATTTTTTTAATATATTTTTTTACCAATCGTTCACTCTCATTTTCACTTAAATTATTAATTAAATAACTTAACAGTAAATTTTAATAAATAAAAATAACTTAATATTAATTGACGCGGTGGCATATTTAGACCAGAAGAAAATGTTTAAAATAATTAATAATAATTACAGAGAAAGAGATAATTAATAATAAATTAAAATTGATGATTGTTGATAGTGTAACTGCGTTAATCTGAAATAAAAGAAAATTAAATTTTAATCTGAGTGAAAAATTTAATAAATTTAAAATCAAAGTATGAATAAGTGGAGGCGTGATATAAATATAAATATATATATATTGATTTATTAATAAATATATATAAATAAATAAATAATAATTATATTTTTTTTACGGAGGTTTTATCAATTGAAAAAAATAATTTTATTATTTTTTAATATTAAAAATAAATTTTGAAAGAAGAAATATTGAAGGAAGATGATAGGACAAATAAATAAACCTCCTGTGGCTTAATTAGATTTTATTACATTACTTTGTTATAAGTATTGACAATTGATTGATTATTTATTAATTGATTGGTTGTTTTATTAGTCAATAATAAAACTCTAGGTTTAATATTAAATAATAATTATTAATTTTAGAAAGTTAATAGCCTCACTTGTGTGTCTCAAGAATTTGTCACATTTTTTTTATTTAATTTGTAATATTATCTATCATTCTGTAGTAATTATTATTATTATGATTACCACTTTTAATACACATTACACGCCCTTGTCATACATGTAAACACACGATCATTTTCATAATATAAAAATGCAAATAATAAATTTTACAATAAATTATTTTTATTTGATTTTTTTTTATTTCTTCATTGATAATTGTTATTTTTTCATTAATAATTATTATTTATTATTTATTCAAATTTTCAATGTTTTCTTCTTTTTAAGGATACTTGAGTTTTTTTTTTAATAATTAAATTAATAAATTGTGCAATAATAATAACTTGGATTTCTTCTTTAATTAATTATTGATTTTTAAGTTTTTTAAGAATTTTTTTTTTTTAATAAAAATTAAATAATTATACAATTTTAAAGAAGAAATAAGATTTTTATTTATAAATTATTATTTAAAAGAAGAAATTTTATAAATGTCAAAAATTTATTACTTTTTTTACAAGATAATAAAAAAATGGTAAGTATTTCTTCTTTTATTAAATTACAATTAATAATAATAATAATAATAATAAAAATGAAAATAATAATAAATAAATAAATAAATAAAAATAATAATAACAATAAAATTTTTAAAGATTTTTACATTGACTTATTATCATTATTATTTCTTCATTATTAAAAATTTCAAATTTTTTCATTAATAACAACAACAATAAATAATAATAATAATAATAATAATAATAATGAGAAAAAAATTTAAATATTTCTTCTTTCATCCAAAAGATGGCAGCACTTAAATTCAAATTGCAGCATCAGAGTACATTAAGACGCCAAACCTGTACTGTGGCACTCTCTCCTCTCTCTCCAGCTAGTCAGAGTCTGCTCGGCTTCCAGCTCCAGTTAGAGTGTCCAGTGGCATTTTACAGCCTTGACTGTACAGTTGTTTAGCCAGTTCACAGCTGGCAAACTCCTTAAAAAAAATAACTACTTATAATATTAAATATATATTAATAACAATAACCACCCTCACAGTGATTAATCATCAGTATTATTACCGTTAATTATAAACAAACAATCTTCGTCATCAAATAATCATCCGGCTGGTAATTTCTTCTGTCGTCAATACATAACTGTAATTATTATTATAACCATAAAAAACATTGCCGCTTACTTGCAACATCTCTCAAAAATTTAAAATAATAATAATATTCTTCTTAATAAATATTTAAAATATCATCTTCATCTTAAAAAAGTGAAATTAATTATCTTCAGTGATTAAAATTATTTAAAATGTGCTGGGTTGATAAAAAGTGATTTTTCTCAGTGTCAACATCTATTTTATTTACAATGACTGGATTTTTATTAATTACGTAAGTTATTTATTATTTCTTCATTAATATATTAATTAATTAAATAAATTAATAACTATTTTTTATATTTATTTTTTCGTAAAGAAGAAAAGAAAAATAATTTAATTATTTATCCGGTAATGAACAATTATTTTGGCTCATTATTCAGGGAAGAAATGTTTATTTTAAAGAAGAAATAAACAAATAGTTATTTATTTATTTATTTATTTATTTATTGGAATGGAATGCGCGCGAATGTGTCATCAAATAAATAAAGATAGAAACAGGTGAAATTACCGTTATATATTCGGTTATATACTTCTATATATATATATTTATGGTTGTGTTATGGTAATGATAATTTATAGACGTGTTTAATGATTAGTATGTACTGTAATTGTTATTGATGTCAAGTTGATCTTAGATGGTAAGTTTTTTTCTAATGCAAAAATCTTAAAATTGGTAAAAATTTGTTATTCTCAAGGCAAGAAAATTTACTTCTATCAAAAATAAAATTTTTTTTGAGCAAGATTTGCGAAATTGATCTTATTGATTTGAGAAGAAAAATTTTTAGACTGAGAAATTTTTTTTTGCCAAGTAACTCATAGGAATTTTTATTTTTGTGGTTAAAAATGGGTTTGGAAAATTTGATAGAATTTAATTGGAAGAAACTTAAATTTTAGGGAAAATTATTAAGTTGTTGAGATTTTTTAAAATTCTAAATGAATTTTGAGGATTTTTGGTAGATTTGGTGAAAATTTAAATTTTTTAGCAAGGAAAAATTATTTTAAATGCGATAAAAAAAATTTGATAGATTTTTATTGAAAATTTCATGGAAAGTTATCAATTTGTTGAGATTTTGGAATTTTTGAATGGATTTTAGTAATTTTTTGATAAAAAATTGATTTTTTGATGAAAAATTGATTTTTTGTGAAGAATACATGCTTAGAAATTTAGGAGAAGAAATTTTGACAGGATTTAATTGGAAGAAACTTAAATTTTAGGGAAAATTATGAATTTGTTGAGATTTTTTAAAAATTCGAATGAATTTGAAGGATTTTTGGTAAAAAATTGAATTTTTTGGCTAGAAAAGCTGATGTAAAGACTGATGGAAGAAAATTTAATAAGATTTTATTAAAAAAATTGAAAATTTAATGGAAAAAAATTAATTTATTGAGATTCTTTTATTTTTGAATAGATTGCAGTAATTTTTCGATAAAAAATTAATTTTTAGATGACTCTGAGGGTTTTTTCCGACCAAAATAATATTTAGAAAAAGAAAAATCGTTGAAATAAGTTATTAGTTGAACAATATTGAATTTTGCCTAAATAATTTATCAACTAAGGGATTTGTTTCAGTCCTTAATTACATATTCCATTTGATAGTCGAAATATTAACGATAACTGGTATATTTATCATAGATGTAAACCGAATCAGAGGATTATTTATAAATTAAATAACCGAGAGAATTAGCAGATGTGTTTGTGGTACTTTGGTCCATTAGCCTTAGGCAGCCGCGAGTTCTAGTCAATCTACAGTGTAATTACAATTATTGATGGACTTTAATACACAGTTACTGTAAATACAAACATATTATCCGAATTCAGAGATAATATTATTAACTAGAAAATTAGGATGTAGTTACATGTCTGTGGAAGCTTCCGTCGGCAACAGAATCAAAATTACTGGAAATAGTTATCGTTGTTGAGGTAAGAGTTGATCAGTTCTACGAATGGATATAAACTTCAAATTGTGACTTTATTGCTGTCAATCCAAGCCTTGGATGTTATTTTAAAATTTTTATCTTCCATCTTACGGCAGAAAATTACCTTCGTTCTTTACCTTATTGCCTAAAAAAACTTCATTTGTCATTTTATGACTCATTAAAAACTTCAATTTCCATCTTACGGCAAAATATGAACTTCATGCCTCATCTTACGGCGTATCATCCTCTTTATTTCCATCTTACGACGTTTAACAAACTTCATTAATTATCTTACAGCGCAAATTAACTTTATTTGGCATATTAAGACCGACAGGACATTTATTTTCCATCTTACGGCATAACAAGGACTTCATTATCCATCTTACGGCCTAAATTAACTTCGTTCTTCACCTTACTGCCTAAAGAAAACTTCATTTGTCATTTTATAACAATACAAACTTCAAATTCCTTCTTACGGCAAGACACGTACTTCATTATCCATTTTACGGCGTAAATTAACTTAGTTCTTCACCTTACTGCTTTAAAAAGGCTTGATTTATCATTTTATGACTCATTAAAAACTTCAATTTCCATCTTACGGCAAAATATGGACTTCATGCCCAATCTTACGGCGTATCAGCCTCTTTATTTCCATCTTACGACGTTTAACAAACTTCATTAATTATCTAACAGCCCAAATTAACTTTATTTGGCATTTTAAGACTGACAGGAAATTTATTTTCCATCTTACAGCATCACACGTACTTCATTATCCATCTTACGGCGTAATATGACCTTGATTTTCATTTTTTTAACACAAAATTATCTCCATTATTTTATCTCAAGCATATATTAATTTTCTTTTGCATCTTACGGAAGAACTGAACTTCATTTTCCATCTTACAGCATCACACGTACTTCATTATCCATCTTACAGCGCAAATTAACTTTGTTTTTCATCTTACTGTCTAAATAAAACTACATTTGTCACTTGATGACTCATTACAAACTTCAATTTCCATCTTACGGCAAAATATGAACTTCACGCCTCATCTTACGGCTTACACCCTCTTTATTTCCATCTTACGACGTTTACCAAACTTCATTAATTATCTTACAGCGCAAATTAACTTTATTTGGCATTTTAAGACCGACAGGAAATTTATTTTCCATCTTACGGCATCACACGAACTTCATTATCCATCTTACGGCGTAAAATGACCTTGATTTTCGTTTTTTCACACAAAATTAACACCATTATTTTATCTCAAGCACATATTCATTTTCTTTTGCATCTTACTGAGCAAACCGAACTTCATTTTCCATCTTACAGCATAACTAAACTTCATTTTCCATCATTCACCATAAATTCAAACTCTATCACGTATTTTCCGATATAAATGTTATATTTCTCTTCAAATTTGAATTTTTATTTACAGTTTTTAAATTTAAACTTCACCACTAAATAAATATTTTCTAAAAACAGAATATTTTATTCACTTTCATCCGCTTTTGCGGAAAACAAAAAGTAGATATGTAAATATTTTCATAACTATATAACCGACACATAATAAAAGTGAATAAAAGTGAACAATGTCACGTATGACGTATTTAACTTAAATGTCAAAAAAAAAATTATTAACAATCTATTTACGGAAAAGAAGAATAAATAAAATCCGATTAAAAATAGCGAATTTAAATTAACCAAAAAAAAAAAAAAAAAAAAAAATGA
>JZSA01005888.1:0-36499 GCA_000956155.1 Cotesia vestalis
AAAAAAAAAAAAAAAAAAAATAATGATTTATCATTATTAGTATATAACAGAGCAGTTTTATAATGAGTTGGAATGCCGGTACGGAAACATTCTCTACGATTACGCTCTCTTGAATTGCGTAATTGCTCAGCCGAGTCCCTGAAGTGTAAGTTCTTTCTTGCGATAGCCGTATAACATACTAGATCTCTATATTTTTATAAATAACCCAACATTTTGATAAAATTTATTTCTTTTTAACGTAATGATTGTTAGAAATTCTCCATTTTGTCAACCCCAATATCCTTTTATCTATTAATATTCTTGTGACTTTTCTCAAGCCCTAAATCTCTGTTCCATCCCACTGAAAAACTTTTTTTAAGTAATTTTAAAACTAAAGGTCCCGATTTCAGAGCAAACGCTCTACTGCTTTCACATTAATAACTTTGTCTGTAGTTCCTTTCGTTCCAATCAAAAACTTCTTCAGGATCTTTTTTTTTTTTTATTAAGAATTTCATGCTTAATTAATTCTTTTCCTATTATCTTCACAATATAATTGATTCTTCAAAACAAAAGTTCTATTTATATTATTTTAATTATAAGTACAAAAATATCGGGTGATAAATGACAAAAAGGTATATTACAAAAATATAAAACAAATTATTTGAAACTAGGATCCTTGCAGTCACTATGTGACTGCCGTAACTTCTAAACTATAAATAAATAAAATTTTGCTTGGTTAAATAATGATTTTTGTTAAGTTAAACTGTATTTTGTTGGACGGAAAAAAATTTCTGGGAAAATTTACGATACAACTATTGTAAAGCTGGACTATATACTTTAATTAGTATTAATTGTTAAATATTTTAGAAGAAAATAGAAGAGCCTGTACGATAATTTGCTGCGGAGTTATCGTCAGTCAAAGCAAAAAAGTACTTTTTCACTTTGACAATCAATAACTCTGGAAATAATGATCGTATAGGAAATCGAAGGACGGTTTTGAAAACTACACAATATTCTCTATAAGATACTGTGAATAGCTTTTGTCAAAAAAATTTTTTTTTTAATGAAAAATTTAACTGAAAAAACGACAAAAATTCGCATAATTAAGGATTTTTGGATAACTTGGTATAACTTTGGATAAAATGGATGAACAAAGGATATCGTTGGTATTTTTTTAACCTCCAAGTGTCCCCTAAAATCCCTGAAAAATTCAAAGCGCTGCGATTTTTTTTTCATAGTGCTCTGAAGCTTCAAATTCTTTGTTTTTGCAAAAATCACCATTATAAGCTCTCTTTCGATTTTTATTCATTTTTTCCATGAAAAAAAAATTTTTTCTCAAAAATCTTTATTTTTCCAATTATAGAGATTAATTTTTCAGGAAAATTTACGACCCAACAATTGTAAAGCTGGACTATACTTTAATTAGTATTAATTGTCAAATATTTTAGAAGAAAATTTACTATTTATTCATGAAATTTTCCAACTTACGATTAGAAAAAGTAAGATATTACTATTGTAAAAAGTGAGAGATTAAAATTGTCCATTGCTGCCTCTGTATCTTTCCAATAGAAGTATAACAAATTTTACAATAGTCGCATTGGAATGTTTTTCAATTAGAGTGAGTGATGGCCGTGCACAGCGCTAGACTCCGAGTTTATCTAAATGTTGAAGGACTGAAGGTAGTAGTTTACTTCGGATAGCGTAGAGGAAGAGTCCCTGGCAGCCAACACAAACAGTTCTGGGTTCGATTCCCGGATAGGACGAAAAATTTCGATTTCTTTTTTCGGTTACTGTAAAGGTAGCAATTAGTCCAACCTCCTATCTCTCTCTCTCCCTAAAACTTCTTTTAAAAAAACCGACTATCAATTTTTACAATAGTTGAATTGTAAAGTTCACAAACACATATTGTATAATTAGCTCTATAGTATTGGACTTTTTGAGTCTCTCGCTGGTCTTGTTTGTTGGATAAAATTTACAATAGTAGATCGTAAAAATTACTAAATGAGAAGTATAGTCTGTTACTATTTTATCAAATAAAAATTACGATAGTAAAATAGTCAAAATTCCTTCAATTTTCTTCCCGTTGATTTAGATACCCAAATTTTGAAGTTCCTAAACCACAAAAAGCGCATAATTTTATACATTCGCCTTTTTGGCTGAGGAAATTGGCAAAAAATTCAACAAATTTCTTTATAAACTGAAGAAACTTACAATAATCCTGTTTCGCAAAGTGTCGTTCGCTAATTTGCACGATTTCGCTATCATAGAAACCATCTTCAAGCTCTGGTAAACACCAGCAATGCAAATTAGTACAAAAACTCTCCAAAATACGAAATACTTGCAAAATTCTCCATTCTAATCGACTTTCCGAAGCTAAATCTAGTCTTCACTTCGTATTTGACCATGCTTTGAAGAAAAATCACAAAAACTTGATAAATTTATGGACAAATAGCTTATTTTGTGAAAAAAAAAAAAAAAACAAATTGTACACGTAACATCTGTACAACAATAATAATACTTGTAAAAAAATTTCATTTCTCGGGTTTCCGACGCGTAACCACAAAATAAAAGAAAAAAAACCAGAAACCACTTCACTGATTCATATACATCTACACTTGCAACTCTGGCTCGGTATTGTATATCGTATACTACAAGAATCTTATCAAGAGCATCAATCTTTTATCATCACTTCACATCATTGAAAGACTATTGTTATGGTTGAGAAATTTTTTCGTTCCGTGTTCTTAAAATCTCACTGCTCTATCCACAAAATTATTGTGTTTCTGTCAGTATAAAAACACAATAAATTGTTTGTTTTTATCGACGATGTAATCGTTGTTGGATTATACTGCAGATAGAGCGGTACAGTGTGATATTACTCAAGCAGTGACAATAACTGTCATAATCTGAATAATAAATTGTGTAAGATTTTCTCACTTGATTTCATAAAAGTCTAAAAAACAATACATACGTGTCTAATTGTTACTTAGTAATCGTCATCATGGAAGATTCTGAAGAAAATGTCACATTTTTTAAAGGTTAGTGCAATGACCTTAAGTTTAGATTGAAGAAGATACGATAAAGGATCAAAAATTCCTCGATAAAACATCTAAAATTTATGTGAATTAGCATAGCCATTGTTATTTCTAGCGTAAAAATGAAATAAACGACCTGAAATGAATTCCAAGAGGATTTAAAAAAGCACTTACACTTTTACGGGAAATCTCTGTAACGTTATATTGGTCTTTGTGTGAACCCGTTAAACCTGACGAGGTCTGGGTCATCGACCATTACCGGCGTACGGTCATTTCAGTCTGGCTTTGATATTGTCCCAATAAGTCTCAGGGTTTATTGCCACAGCATGGCAACACCCGTCAAGGCAAAACTGTGAAAGTTACTTTAATAAATGTCCGATTGTTTATTCAATTTACCTTAATAGGTTACGTACAGTGACAATTATGGCAATTCAATATTCAATATTGCAGTGTTTACATGAAAAGTTACTATTGTTTTTTATTGAAGATTGATAAATGGTTGCGATAGATGATGCAGCGCTTTTGGAATATCACTTATCGAAACTAGCTCCGTTTTGTGGTTTAACTTTAAGCTGATTAAAGTGATGGAAGTTGGAGATTGTAATCTCGTATTTTTATGGAAGTGATAACTATAAGAGTATGGAAGGATGTAAGGAGCTAGCTTGATTGGATGTAAAACCTTGGAAATCAATGAAGAAAATGGAAATGAAAGAGTTTAGATCTTTCGAATTGAAATATTAGATGTAAATTGAAAAAGGCCATTCGGCAGCCGAAATGGAAGTAGATTTCATAATTTGAATTAGAATAAACTTTTAATTTGCTGTCATTTTGGACACAATTGATTAAGGAAGATAATGAAGCATGTGAATTAAAGCTTATTTAATAAGCTTTCAGATACAATTTCCGAAGTTATCGCAAGAAAAACCAAAAAAAGTTGAATTTTTTCGCGAATTTTGAAATTTTTAATCTCCTCTTATTCGTGATCTACTTGATTGAGGGAAATAAATTAGCATGGAAATTGAAGGTTATTAAATAAGCTTCAAGATACAATTTACAAAAATATTAAAAGTTATTGCATTCAAAAGTTGTTGCAAGGAAAACCAAAAAAAGTTGAATTTTTCAAAATTTTTTGAAATTTTGAATCAGCTCGTATTTCTAAAATAACCGACCGATTCAGCTCATCCTCGAACTTAACCTCGATAATTATCCGTAGAATATGGACGCTAAGTTTAATGAAGATCCGTTAAAAATTGAGAGAGTTATACATACATATATAAACTTTTGAACCATATACATTTTCTGACTCAGATTGACGAGCTGAGTAAGAATATACAAAAAATTTTTGAAAATTCTGACATGAGGACCAATGCAATAGTTAGATTTCTATGAAATATACTAAAAACAAAGTTATTGTGTCATCTGAAGTAAAAAATGTAAAAAATTTTATGTTAACTTTGAGTAATAAAAATGCAAATTGTAAAAATTAAATCTAAATTACTGTAAGGTATTTTTTTTTTGTGCAAAACTCCCTAATTATAATTATAATTAATGTAATTCCAACGCAAGATGTAAAATGTGTGTTGTGAATGTGTAATGTGTAATATGTAAGATAGGCATATGTAGGATATAGTAAATGTGGCTGTTGACTCACTTAGTCATAGAACAAGACTTGACTACACTGGCTGCTGCTATTATACACATTCTCCGGTTCTAGCAGTTCTCTCAGACATATGAGTTATGTATTATAACTGCTTATAGCAACGTATGACACACATACACGACTACCTAGAGCGTATAACGTGTAGTGTAGGAGTAGTACCAGCATATCATACATGATAATATAGTTCCAGAGTTTCATTTTCTACGCTAAGTTATACCATTACAGATTCATGAGCTAAATTTGTACAATTGTCATATTCCAGCTGATATTCAGAAATTAAGAATAATATATTTCTTGAGGATAATCAAGCTGGCTATTAATTGGATGAACCAGTCACTAGGGCTCGTTTTATAAATAATAATCGGAATTGAGGATAGCTTGGTGGTAAATTTAGTGAAGTGTGCTATCAAAAGCGCCCTGAGAGAGCAATAGATGTAATCAGTCGTCTGTGTAATCAATGTATTGCTTCGGCTTGTTGGTTACCCGGCATACATGCGCCAGAGACATGATTAACGTCAGTCTCCTCTCTGTCAATAGACTAGCAGTTAAATTATATTGAGTGTGGGAATGGGATAGTAACATGGATTGTAATAGACGAGAATCGATTGTAGAACGATTTTACCCAGTGACAGACGATGATGGCTATTTGATCAATTATTTAAATGTTCACGACAACCTTCATTTCAACGGTTTAATTATATTTTATCATTGATGGATAATGAATCAGCGAGACAATTTGTGGTTTGGATTTATCGTTTACATACAAGAAGGATTTTTAAAAAAATTCATGTTGTTATGCAAATATTATCAAGATCTTGAGAAGACTTCAAAAAAATCGGCCTGTTCAATTTTGACCTTGAATAGCTTTTGAAGGAGATTTATTAAAAAATTACTGAAGACTTTTTTTTACAGAGCTTTTAATTCCCCGCAAGAATATGCCCTGGCTTTGCTAATTTAACAAGCCGTTAAGAAGTTCTACAAGGTTCTATAAGCAAAATAATGTTTTCTGGAAAAAAAAAAATTTTTTTTTTCTGCATACAGCTTAATATTAATATCTATAACCGAACCGGAAAAAATATAACCCGATGATATCTAATTACACCCGTACAATATCAAAAATATTTTTTTTCCCGGGGTGTAATACGAAAAAATGAATATTGAAAAAAATATATTGTTCCATTATTTTTTGGTGTTGAATTTTTAACGAACTGGTCTATAAGACACTTGACCCGGGAATTTGCCATTGTGAATTTATAACAATAGAAAACCGTGAGGTAAATTTAAAATATGAGATAAAATATAGAGAGGAAAAGAAAAAAAAAAAGATAAATGTGAATGTGTCAATGAGTAGTTTTGTACTTTTTTCTTTTACACATACATAGTGCATTGGATTCTAGAAGAAATAAGGAACAACGAGTTACAATGTCATAGAAAGTCATTAGGTTACTTTTTTAGTCGATGTACTTTTACCCATTTGAAAGTAGGAAATGCTCTTTTCCTTGTTAATTATTCAACATCAAAATCTCTTCAAGATTAAACTGGTCCCGCAACTTCTAAATTTTTAAAGCAACTCGTCTTGAAACACTTCCAGTCTTCAGACAGCTCAAAGTGACAACGCAAAAAGATCTTGTACTCATCCCAAGAAGGGCGACAAATTGACACGGATTAAGATTAAACAATTAGCGCCTCAAACACGAGCTGACAATAAATGTATCCAGTAAATTAAAACATGTTGTTTAATGACACTAGATGTAATTCAGTCTTGCAGTAGCAGTATCAGACATTTTAAAAGGAAGGACTTCACTTTGAATGTAAACTTCTAACCCCTTTAACAAGGTTGTCACAAAAGTAAATTTTATCCCGTGTTCTAGCGGTGTTTTAGCTGGTTGAAGCTCTGACGTGGTTGGTACACGTAAAACCTCCACCCAGGTCCGCTTTGCATGAGGAAACATGAGTAATGGTACATATATTGTCTATTATACGTATAAGTTTGGACTTTGTCAGACCATTTCTAACTACTCAGCATGTCAGAATGTCAGGGTCCAAAATAACTGAGAAAACCGTCAGAGTATCACGTTTTTAGTACGTGCTCTAGTAGATATATACAGTAGCCAAAAGAGCTTCTGGTTAAGTATTCACTACAGTGTGCATATATCTTCACTACACACATCTATAGATCTATATAATATATATATGTCATCTATGCAGATCTATATACCATGTAAAGATATTCAATATATATATAAAACGTGGAAACATGACATAGACTTTGTTGAATATTTTATCTCTCGAGTCAACATACTACTCCAGAGTCAAATCCAATCGAATTCAATACATCAATATAACTATGTACATCTTTTACCTTCTCAACGGACCTACAAGAATTACCGTCTGGGGAAATATCTTCAGAATGATAAAAATCTACAAAAGAAACCATTTTTTTAGGGATATCTAACTGTACAGATAATATGAATAAAAACGTATGGTTCTACATTCTAATTTGTAAAAAATTCGTGCTCTATATGATTCAGCGACATTTCAGATCCCGACAAAATATCCCCCGTTTTGTCCAATATTATAATAATAATTAATAACAATAATGTTTATATTATTCAGAATTATGATTTTAAGCTTCTTACTTAGTATTTTTGTATTATACCTTATACTCGGTAATATTTTGTCAGAGGATATTATGTCCACACGGAAAAAAGTAAACTGTAATAAATAACAGTCGATTTATAATAAGTAAAAATAAACTACTAAAAATTACCACTTCAAACAGTAAAATCATGATTTTACTATTCACATTGTAATATTTACAATTTAAACCTTACAATTTACTCTTTACATGGAAGAAAATACTATTTCAAACAGTAATATTCGCCATGTAAATGTCTAAAATGTTTAAGTATAATAATTAAGAATTCAGACTTTAATATTTATCATTTCGTACCTAAAAAATGATGTTATGATATGTAAAAAGTATAGAATAAAGTTAGTAAATTTCTAATACAAGCAACGTCAATATTTACAAAGTAAAATGATAAATTTTAAATGCAACGCTAAAAATCAAACTGTAATTATTGACTTGCTTAGACTGGTAAAATCTATATTTTAAAAGTATAATTTTTACTGTTTGAAATATTAAATTCTCCCAGAGTGAGACCCCCTTCTCTTTCATCTGAGTTCCCCTTCTCTTCATAATATGGACTATATATTGAAATGGCAATTTTTACTGTTTGAAACTGTAATTTTTAAAGATAAAAGAGTCGTTATAAACTATAGTGACAACTACTAATTACTTATTTTGGATATTAAATTATAAATTGTGGCTTTTATACTTTCTAAATTAAGTTCTGTAATATTTACATTTTTGGCACCCCGATGTCCGCTTTACTGTTTGAAACTATAAAAACTAATCGGAATCCGAGTGAATATTACAGTTTACTTTTTTCCGTGCACTAAAAGTATACAAGAAATTTTCACTCAAGTATTAATAAACAATTGCGGAAGTTACGGCCTCAGTAATTAAACTAATCACACTAACATAATTAGATTAAGGTTTAGTTGTATAAACTAACTAAAATCCTAAATCCTCATGTATCTCTGTTACCGTTAAAGCCTGAAACACTGACATATTCAGTATGATCATTCCTATATATATATATATATATGTGTGTACACGGTTTTGCGGTAATACATCTGTACATGTAATTTTCATCAGTATACCCACATAGATACAGATATATTCCTGCAATCCGTCTACCTATGTACACGACCGCCATAATCTTAGCTAAACCTCCTGGGGTTGCTGAAATTCCGATAATCCATCGATTCATTCAATTTGGTGTAATCCGTAGTGATTACTTCCAATACTTCCACAAAATGTCTTTCCAACCCTTCCAATCTTCCCCAATTGCCAAAAAAAAAACAAAACCTAAATTAGCATCAGTATGCGTGTCCTTAGACGTTATTTTGTCAGAAAAATTCACTTCCGGGGACATTGACCACACAACAGAGCCTTATATGGAATAACATTCGCTCAATAAGCCTGTCTGGTTGCCCCTTTAAGTTGAATGCTCGCATCTTGAGTTTCCGGTTCGTAGCATTGGGAATCCCTTTCCGCTGTCGAACACTAGATGGGAATCGCTGAATACTAAGCGACCTAAAGTACTTTCGCAGCAGTTATACCAGTGTGCATACACCATTATAAATTTATGTATGTATATATGTGTGTAAGAAGATAATGTCTGCTTATAAGCCAGGCATGGTGAATTTGAGAAGAGCAAAAGACGATAAGCTCCATCCAAGCTTTGATAATAGTCTCAGGAGTCTAAGCATTGAAAAGGAAAGAGCATCTACAGAGATTGCTGCAAAAAGATTCTTTAATAAAGTTTCATTTATGCTGAGCCTTCGAATACATTCGCGTGAATCATCCGCAATGGACATAGCACATCATGCATCCAATCACCGGTAAGGACAATACCTGGGAAATTGATTCAATGATTCTCACTTTCGAAGTGTACATGTTAACTCCATTATATCCAACTCAATCGTCAACTCAGTCATTTTATGCAATCATGTCATCTAAAGTTTAATTTAATTTTCCAAAGAAGAATACTCTGCTCTTAATTAGGCGCAATCTGCAACGTAATTCGCACGGAAATTCTCACCAAATTATGTAATGCGTGTAATTTGTTACACAGGGGAGCTAATTCTCACAATTATATTCACAGTGATTTCTTTTTGGAAGAAATTTAAAATCTAAACAAATATTTGCTCAGTGACCTCGGCGTCTAACCTATTATGCAAATGGCGGGGGTTTTCTTTTTGTGGATTAGAAACAAACTGTTGGCACGGTAAAAATTCAAATCAGGAGGAACAAAAAGTACGATAACGAGCTTTGGGGGCAGACGCACATACATTTAATGCAATAAAGTCTATAAATGTGTTATAAACACAGCAGACATCCCAGAGACGACAGTAACGCTGCCATTTACTCTTGCCAACCACTAATGGATACAATTAAAATGTATAATGGCGTGTATCACGCTTCAGGAATGCTTTGTTAGCTAACGGTGTAACTACAAAACCATGTGTGTGTGTGTGTGTGTTTGTAAAGGTACCAGTAATGTTGGTTATCAATTTACGAAAATTTAACCAGGGTGGCAATATAATTCGCAACAGCAGCTGTAGCATTATCCACGCGTACACTCTAACCTGGGAATCGATTCCCTGGGTTCTTGTCAGGAGAGACAAAGATAAAATGCCGCTTGTGTTCCTATACTGGGTTACAAACGTGACAGAAAACCATATTCCGGATTTACAACTCTGATTCGAAAACGTGATTTCAAGGATTATGCAACCAAGATTAAAGATCCACGTTTTGCATTTATCGTTTCCATCTCTGGGGAATCGATTCTAACGGTCCATTAACGCCAAATCTTGGGTAACCATCTTCGGATTGTTTTCATCGAGAAATTCAAGATTCAAGATCCAGAAAAGTAAATTCAATGTTTACATTGAACTTTTATTAAGTTTACTTAGACTCAGTATCCAGATGACGACCTAAATCCATGACGACAGCTGGTGAAGGTGCAGAACCAAATCCACTGAACGGGAATTTATATTTTTGAATTGAAACTTTAAACCATCTGCGTTGAATGTTAATCCGCTTTGCTCAGTACAAGGTAAATGGTATTTTGTTACGGACTCGGGTAGTTCGTTAAACTTTAAACTGTTAATTTTGTTCTGTGGTCAACAGTTATTCAAATGCTTCTATGGACTTGAATTAAACCAACGAATCTCATTGATCATGATAAGAGATGCCTGATTGCACAAACTTTAAATGATCAGCTACCCCATGGTGTTTTTGGACGGATTTTCATATGCTTTCCCAAACGATTTTCATGTAAAAATAAATTAATATGGTTACGGCAATAAATATGAGGAGTGTAGATAGAATGAAGAAATATTGTGATTTATTAATCCTGTCATATTTCGACAAAAACGTGAAACTCGTATTTTTGTGTCAGATTGCAGGATTGCAATTATTTTGATGGATTAAACTCAGACCACTCGTCAGGTATTTGGAAGACTTCTGTCAATATTGTTGCTTTTTGAAGAATTTATGTATATAATTTTTTTTTTTTTTTTTCAAGATTAGCCTATAAGATTCCACCAAAAATAAATCAAGATAATTACGTATAGTTTTACATGTTTCGTGGTTTTATTCTGGAAAATTTTGTATAGTACTGAGTGAATAAATTTCTTCACATCTAAATTTCCATCCAAATCTTGATTATTTTGATAGATTATTCTCATCATTACTTTTGGATGGATCATCCAAACTTTTAAACTAAATATAGAAAAACATTTTGTGGTTAGATGTTATCTGACAGACAAATAATCCAGCCGCAAAGTTAGTTTGAAACAAAAAAAGAGCATTCTCTAAAGCAGAGTATTAACAAAAAGCTTACAAGCATTGAGATAAATAGGCGAACCTCAACTGCAGAAAATGTGGTTTTGGAGTGAAACACTGTAAATGAAGAGTGGACAGCCGTTCTGGGAGAAATATATAAGCAGAACGATGAGGTTGCGTAGATTAATATTAGCACGGCAAGAGTTAGCAAGCATCAAACACAGTACTAAACGAGTTTAAACTACAATTCTCTACACGCCCTCATCGTAAACTTGCTCTGCGGTATTCACTGGTAGTTTTCACCCTTTCCTGTCATCGCTAGAAACTCCCGGTTGCTAGCTTGAGCTTCCCGGGTGACTGGGTGACTCCTGACTCCGGGTCTTTTGCACCCAGACTAGACACCACCCTATGCCTAGAGAGCAAGGGAGTACTCGAGAGCTCTCTTTCAACTAGCACCTTCTCTTCAGCCCCTTTAACCAGACTATCTCCATCTTGTCAACTGTTCAACTGGCATCCTCCGAGCGACAGATGTTTTCAACGACGCCAAAGTTAAGGTTGCCTTGGCTGCTAAAGGGACTATTATCTATTATCTTTGGATCCTTCTCTCAGGACTAGACAGAGCAAGGTGCGTTACTACATAACACACAGCACATTTACAACAACACACGCCTGCGGAACTGTCTGGGCTCTTATTATATGCAAAGCTTTTGCATTCAAACTTTTTACTCCCTTTTCGGCTTATCGTACCTACGTGCCACAGAGTTTATGTGTCGCCCAGTTTATTCTGTTTGCAGACGCTTCAGACTGAATTTATGCATTTCAGTTTGCTGTTTATCGGCTGGTTCACAGATAAAAGGTCATTATAATGGTTTTCTTCAATAAAAATTATTGATCTGGTCTCAAACTGAAGATAACATCCTTTTTGTGAATTTTATTGGTAATAAAGTCACGTATTTAACGAAAAAAAAAGATTCCGTATCCTGTCAAATTTTACGATCGGTTTCATCCCTGTTACGCACGAGATATTTCGCTTCTATTTTTCCGCTTGACCTTCTCTAATCACCTATACAATATTGCCAATCCTCTTGTTGTATTTCATTTTTATCTAGATGCCTAGATCTCAATCGTGTGACGCTATCGCTGTATCAAAACGTGGATTGCTTCAAAAAATCTCTTTTTTTTTATTTTTCCCATTAAAGTTGTTTCTGTGACATTAAAATTAATTCATTAGGCACTATAAAAAATTTTCCAGAATAAAATTGTTGAAAAAAAAAATATTTTACAAGGAAAAATTGAGATGAAATACCCATTGAAAGAAAATTGTGAAAGTACTGGTTTGAGAAAATGGAATTGCATTGAATGATGTAACCACGCCACGGAAGGTAGAATTTATACGGGAAAAAAGTTTTGTATATCTATAGAACTACCGAGAAAATGGGTGAGGATAAGTCCGCGTGGTTAATAGCTGAAAAGAAAAAGCGTGAATTTAATTTAAAGTGTCTTTTGTTTCGGGTAGAACGTCACAGCGCCGTCTAGAGGAAGCGTCAGGAAATGAAAAGTATTACCCTGTTAGGAGTTACCAATTAAGCTTACTTTTGTTTTGTGGTCGGATTTTTATGAATTAGGTTGAGTAACCCATCAAAAAATTCTATGGAATTTTGTATGGGGATCTAGAAAAGGAAGTATGGATTTATACAGAAATTCATAAGATTCAATGTAGGAATGTATGGATTTATATAGAAATTCATACAGGAAACTAGGTACATGGATTTCTATATGGAAATCGACATGGAAAGACATGGATACTTGGATAATCTCATGGGAAATCCACATAGGAACACTGTAGGAATATGAATTCCTCTTCCTATATGGATTTCTATATAAATCCATAGATTCCTACATTAAATCTTATGGATTCCATATCTCCTACATGAATCTTGACTTTCTCATGTGGATTCCCATGGATCCCCAATACAAACCTACATATATGTTTTTGATAGGGTATACTTGAGTGTCATTTAAGCATTTAATATAAATTAAAGATCTTGGACAACTGGGTGGCTTGGAAGACTGACAAGCGCAAAGTTCGCGGTTCGAGCCCTGGATGTACCCAGTTTTTTTTTATTTTCTGGCCTACGGCAGTATATATAATCACAAATGACTATATATAATTGTATAAAACTGTACGTAATTATCTTAATTTATTTTTGGTGGAATCCTATAGGCTAATCTTGAAAAAAAAAAAAATTAGATACATAAATTATATAAAAAGCAACAATATTGACAGAAGTCTTTCAAAAAACCTGATGAGTGGTCTGAGTTTAATCCATCAAAATAATTGCAATCCTGCAATCTGACACAAAAATATGGGTTTCACGTTTTTGACAAAATATCACAGGATTAATAAATCACAATATTTTTTCATTCTATCTACGCTCCTTATATTTATCGCAGTAATCATATCAATTTTGGTGGATTTCTAATAAAAATTCTCTAGGAAATCATATGGGTATCCGTCCGAAAACACCATGTTTAGTCAGGTTTTTTTTTTTTTTAGGATATTTTTTCATTAAACTTAACGGATATTAATATTTTATCTCAAAGATTCGCTACAAGCTGTAGGATTAAATATTTGTAAACTAAAGACTGAGTACACAATTTTATGAGATTTTGTAAAACCTAACAGAACTAAAATAACTGACGCAGCAATACCGTATATAATCCTGTCTCTTAGCTGGTGTTTGTCGGACTTTAATGGTAATAAACTGCAGATTGGTTTTCCGCAAATAGTTTTAAGTAAACCCAACTCACATACACACAAACCCGATATTTTCATTTACCCCAGTCCCATTACATCCGAACTTCCTAAGCAGTACATTTTCCTCTATTTTCGCTTTTCCACCAGGACCCTCACCCCCTTCCCCTCTATTTCTCTTACTCCAACTCATCTATTTGCCTTTCGACGTCATCATACTTTTTCCGTCCATTCCATTCTTAAACTCGTAAACTTTTACTCCAGCAATTTATCGCATTCGAAATCTCCAGGGACTGTAAAAAAAGTTTATTTTAATTTTTCTCACCCTCAAATCTCCTCCCACGAGTCCAATAATTGAAAATTATTATTTTACCGCTGCGTTTTATTCACTAAAAGTTATTATCGTCAATTGTTAAAATTCTTTTATTACCAAAGAAATAAAACCTAATATCAAAAATTGAATTGCCCGGTGCTCTTTCTGTCGGCAATTAAATTACTCGAAATTAAGCGAGTCTAATTAACGCTTGTGACAAGTCTCCAGTCGCAATTCGAGTTTGTACCGCTTTAAAAATAAGAGCAAAAATATAAAAACTAATTCATGAAAAAACTCAGCCATTTTTTTCATTTATTTTTTATAGTATCCCTTTCAGAGACCTCCCTTTTCATGTTTTCTTTATATAAAACCCTTCTTCATCCATTCTGTACTCACCCATCACACGACCTTCTGTTCTGTTCGTCTGGGTCATTTAATCTCACGCTAATTATTATACATTTTACCCTTACGCGTGTGAAACACTACACTCTTGTTTACTTTTCTCTTTATTTTTTATACTCTTTTCCATTTATTATTTTCCGGCTTTTTTTTCAAGGACATTTGTTAGTTTTTAACGAATCCCTCAAACAAAGGCTCGGAAAAATATACTTTTTTATCAAAGAAAGTCTTTTGACTTAAATTGTCTTCAAAAAAATGGATGAAAACGTTAAAATTTGATCATACATGGTCAAAAATTCTAAAGCCAGTAAAAAAATTAAAAAAAAATAAATACAAGCATAAGAGTTATGGTTAAAATATTCTCTTTTGCGTACCGAGCACTTAAATTCACTCCCATCTGGTGGGATTACAAAGTCATATGAATATTTCCATTTAGTTTATTATCTATGCAAACACAAAAACATTATATAATAATTCTCTAAAGGCGGCTTAAGGATAAGCTCATCCAGATGAAATATCACTTCAATGCTCGTTTTTTTTATCATTTCAGGTTGCAGCTCGGATTATTCATTGCCATTTCAAGTATTGCCATAGCTACTGGTAAGTACCTCCTTAAAAAAATAAAGTTGGTAAATCCAAATGTGCAGGCCTCAAGCGCTCATGTTAGATGTAGATTTTCAAAAGTAGTTTAAATATATAAAAGCTATTCCTGATAATACTACTTTCAATTTTTCGATGATTCTATGTCAAACGTCACTAGAAAAAAAATAATTATCCACTGTACACTATAAGAATAAATTTAAAAGATAATTATAATGATTTAATTAAGAATAAATTATAACAAATTAATTTTATTTACAATTATATTTTAAAGTTCGTTCAAATTTTGTCCGCTAATAGTATTTATTTAAATACGAATTAAACGCCCGCTTAAGTTTAAAGTAAATCATAAAACGACACACTAGGGAACTGTATTACCGGCAGTCGCCAGGCTTAAGAACTATTTAGTATAGTATGCAGCTGTCTTTAACCTCTATTTACAAATAAATAATTATATATGGCTGCTCAAAAGACCCGAAATTTCTTGAACTGCCAGCCGAAAAAAAATTAATTATAACTAAACAAAACAATATTAAGCTGCCATTTTCAATCCGTGGCTTCCCATAAGATAGATGAAGAGATTAAAAAATAGAATGAGTTTAAAAATATATATTTTCAAAAGTTATCGTGTTTGTCCCTCCATAAGGACTTGACAAATCCCCTCCATAAGCCATTAAACCACTTTTTTATGTAAAAATAGCAATTAATCGATCTAAAAAAAATTTTAATACCTTCAACAATAATTTATCTTTCTGACTGTGTTTTTAATATCATTTATATGGAAAATATGACTGTCAGATACGATTTAATGTGACAAAACGCTAGTAAAACACATTAACTTGCTTCGCGCTCAATATTATTCAATCCCGGCGGGGTTTATTCCTCGTTTGGGCCGACACCATTCAATTTTAAAGATTGATTTCTTAATTTCCAACAAACTGGGGTTAAAATGTAACACGAGTCAAGATGTTTTATCGTTTTTCCTCAGGCAAAATTTAAGGTTTTAATTAAACTACCATTTTACAACAGAGATCTTATTTAAACGTCAAGTGAACCCTGAGACGTTTAATTCTTAAAGGTTTTTAGCAGTCGAATATCAAGAGACGAATTGTTAAAGGACTGTCTAAAAACAAAGACCCCCGAAATACCAAATGGAAATGACTGAGACGGAAATGTGTAAGGAAAAGTAGAGATGTCTAGTCGTAGATTTCATGTGAATGCCAGAGACATTTCTCTTATCCCTGTAACTTAGCTCCTGAGGGAAAACGTAGAAACCGGAAAGTTTCTGGTTCGTCGTATCTTGGTGCCGAAAAAGGAACACGGAAGCAAGAAAAAAATGGTAAAACAAAAATTCCACAAGGATAACGCTCTTCCTTGATTCGGTTCGCGAGACCGTGAGTAACGGGTTCATATCGCTAAAGAGGAATTGTCTTGTTCCTTCAAATCCCAAAGGAAATAAAACAAATACAGCACAAATAAAGAATAAAGTATCAGATACACGGTTGTTAGTTCATTGAAAGTATTTCAACTAAAATTTCTACTAAGAACTTTGAGAAACATATCAATTGTTTTCGATTTTTATTTTATATCTCCAGTTGTTTTTTCTTCTTCTCGGATACGTTGTTTTGTAGTTGATTTTTAATCCTGAAATACGGTTCCAATCGGATTTTGCTTCTGGATAGAAATAGCTTCAATACATCGTTTGTTTAGAGAATTGGAACGTAGAAATTGGATTAATCTACTGGTTTATGTTTTTCGATTTTACTGTTTACTTTATCAGAAACTCAATGTTGGTTTGTAATGGATTCCACATGAAAAGTATGGATTTATATAGAAATTTATAAGATCCAATGTAGGAATGTATGGATTTAGATAGAAATCCATACAGAAATTGGATACATTAATTCCCATATGGAAATCCATATAGGAAGGCTGAAAAGAAAAAGCGTGAATTTAATTTAAAGTGTCTTTTGTTACTGGAAGAACGTCACACCGCCGTCTATAGGAAGCGTCAGGAAATGAAAAGTATTCCCCTGTTAGGAGTAACCAATTAAGCTTACTTTTGTTTTGTGGTCGGATTTTTATGAATTTTGTTGAGTAACCCATCAAAAAATTCTATGGAATTTTGTATGGGGATCTAGAAAAGAAAGTATGGATTTATACAGAAATTCATAAGATTCAATGTAGGAATGTATGAATTTATATAGAAATTCATACAGGAAACTAGGTTCACGTTTTTGACAAAATATCACAGGATTAATAAATCACAATATTTTTTCATTCTATCCACGCTCTTCATATTTATTGCGGTTTCATTAATTTTCTAATTGGCCTGTAGATGAAAGCGCTTTTGATGAAAGTTTTATAAAAACGTAAAAAAAAAAAAATAATAATTTTTAATCATGATCAAAGGCAAATGGCCAAGCGTTAATTTAACGGAGTATTCGTAAGATATAAGACTGATAGAGGAAATTAAAGAAGAGATAAAAAGAAGAGTGTACTTGTACTGGTAAATCCGTAGATTCTTTGATGCAGAAGAAATTCTTAAGTACACTCCGAACTCTGGTGCTGTATGCAAGTTATTAAAGTTAAGTACATTTATCCAGATATTAGGAAGCTGAGATCAAAATAGAAGAGTCAATCTCGGAAAATATCAAATCGAGACACTGAGATCGCGAATCTAAGGAAAAAGAAAGATATCTGAGAGCCGGTGCATTGAGACTTCACTTAATAGCTGCTAGTGAGATTGTAAGTGTGCAAGATGACAAAAAAGATAAAAAAAAAAAAACAACATATTGTGTACCGAGGAGAGAAAGGACCAAAGAACTCAGAGTATGTATCGATCCTGTACAGTCTCCTTCCGCGCAACGCGCATTGTGCGTTTTTATCTTCTTTGGACTTGTATTTTGATATAATATTAAAGATCATATATATATTTTGTATTTTCATACCGGTGAAATATGATGCAAGAACCCGTTGAGGAAAATTGGCTAAAAAATATTCATCCGTGAAATAAATTCATTTCTTTAAAAATCTCGAGGTTCTCTTCCTTAAACGTCAAGTACAGAAAAAAGTATTATTGGATAATATATTTTTGTACGGTAACATTTCTTCATGTCTTACATTTTCCCTCCTAGCTTTTCAATATCTTAATACTCCAACTCGTTCGACTTTTTTGGTATCGAATAAACGGTTCTTTGTCGTGAAATGCGACGTTAAATTTATGATGCTATAAAAAAATTTGATAAAGTTAAAGATGATAACTTTGAAATAATCTTTATCGATTTAGAAGAGTTATTTTTTGAATCCGGTTAGTTTGTTAATAAAACGTGAAGAGAACACGTAAATATATGACCTAAAAGGTCGAGTAAAGTCTTCAGAATAGACTAGCAACAATATTTTGAAATATTAACCGGGGATTGCAAAAATAACAGCGGATTACTGTTGAGTATCGACCGGGTTAAAAGTGTTATTCTGGAACAGCGAAAATTGAATTGCATAATACAAGATTAATTGGGATCTCAAAATGTCGACCCAGTTGGCTGGATTTCTTATCGTTAAAATAAATATTTGAAGAGGTTCGATCGTTACTAATAACTCGAAATAGTATTTTAATCGTTTTCAAATTGTGACAATACATAAACTAAGTACTCATTACAACAAAAGTTATAAATAGTATTGGAGGAAGTCAAATCTGGAGATATTGCATAATATTTTAGCGGAAAGCTTGAGGCGAAATATCGAAGGTTGAATATTAACTCTTGGAATCTTTGATCTCCATTAATGCGAATCCTATGCAGCTTTAATCTTATTACTTGTAGAGTATAATACACGAATAGTTAACTTAACAATATTACCGTCATAAATTATAACAATTATTCAATATTATCATTATCAAATTAAAAGTTATGTTATAAATCAATAACGATATCTGGCGCCTACAAACTTGCTAATAAAATCAGGGAGTATTTGCCCAAGATATTTCACCCGTAACTATTTAAAAAGTTCTAATCGAATTTTAATGAACGGAAACCCGATTTATTTTCGGCGTCTTTTTATTCCAAGTTTACGAGTACGCTGTTAACTGGGCTGAGTAATTCTGCAAACAGTCAAATGGTGGCGCGTCTGCGAAACAAAAGAATCAAAAAAAAAAAAAAATAAAAATAATAAAGCTCAAAGAGTCTAAAAAGAATGGAACAAAAAATATTTTATTCAACTTGAGTTTTCCTCATTTGATTTCAGCTTTATCATTTATTTTAATAATAACATTTATTGTCGGAGTAACAGGAAAATTTGTTCTTCAAACCTCTAACAATAGCTCTTTTGTGGTAAATAATTACATCTAAGCGAACGTTTCAGACAAAATTACGTCGCTTACTTCACAATAACAAGGAATTATTAACTTTAATCACCTTCTACTGAGATGAAATGGCTAGATTTTGAAAGAACAAAGTTCCATCTACACTTCCACGAAGTTTCATCTCGTTAAAAAAATTAAATCTAACAGACAAATGACTTCAAATGTCAAAAAACTCGGATTTTTTCATACCTAACAAAGAAAACTTTTTTCCTATGGCCAATTTACCCACTTAAAAATTTTTTCCGTATTCTCGGAGTTATTTGTCAACTTTTTTTACTCTTACGCTGAAACTCTACCTGTCATAGTTTCCGAGATAAAAAATGATCGAAATGACCTTGTACCGAAATTCGATTTCTGTCGCCAAAGAGACTAAAAGCAATGAACTTTGAGTACACTTCTGTGGAAAATACGATGCTAATAATGGCGCCTTTGGATGCTCTTTCATGTACAGCTTTCAAATTTAGCAGTAGCCTGGCTGTAAAGAGCCAATATCTTCTATGCGCTTGTAACTCCCACGAGTTCGATTCATCAGGGAATTCAATTAGCGGCAGTCGCCGGAAACCTCAAGTAATTTGCACCCAGTTCACGATTCCTTTTGGCCCATTTTATTCGAACTTTTAAAATTCTCCCTCTTCCTGCCCTTCCTTTTATCCACCGTAAACCTTCTTCCAGAAGAGACTCCTAAAAAAGATATAAAAAATCAGGTAAACTCTTTGAGGGGCTGAAATCCCGAAAAACCTCAAACCACAAACTTTGGTCCTTTATATGTGGTTTCAGATTTTTCCCACGACTGAACGTGTGTCTATATAACTTTTGGCAACTTTTAAACTCAATTTATAAAGCTATTAAAAGTCTTTTAATCTTTTAATCCACCAGGTTATCATAATTTTTATTTTTTTTTCTTACTATTAATAATTCACTTTTTATAGCACTTTTTCAATTCAATTTATATTTATTTAAGATTAATTTTGTTGTTGGAAACTTTTATTCACCCTTCGAAAAATATATATATATTTACTACGTCTTTGATCTATTCGTATTCCTTTCAAGTTTCAAGTGGTTTCCAAGCCCTTTTATCTTATCGCGCGAACTATGCTAGTTTCCCAAGATTTTACCATTTTACATTCTCAGAAACAACTACTACCGCTCTACAAACTTTAAAGTTTCTTTGTCGTTTCTAAATTACAAATATGATCAAAAGACGCTAACAACAATTTATATCAAAGTCACGTTGTAATTTTGACGAACTAAAGCCAAAAATCTCGCAAAATATCATATAATCTCATATTACCCCTCGTTCCTCTTGATCGATTTTAATCAAACTTTATTTTCTTAACTCTTATAACACCTGCTTAAAAAATAGCACCCACATTTTAGTCCAAAAATATTTCATCACCTGGAAAAGACAGTCTAAATGCCCAAAAATGCGGTTTTTTTCATACCTAACAAAGAAAACTTTTTCCCTATGGCCAATTTACCCACTTAAAATTTTTTTCTATATATTAGGGCTTATTTGTCAACTTTTTTTACTCTTATGCCTAAGTCGTATCTTTCTTAGTTTCTGAGCTAAAATTCCTCAAAGATAGTCTTCCCGCAGAATTTAATTTTCCGACGACTTCTCTGGCTCAGTCAACATTTTCTTCGCGAACTAGATACTCAATAATGCTGAGCACTGCTTTACAGCAGAGTTAACGTAACCCACTGTGACCGCTATATTGACTTGCCATTAGATTCCTCCTTTGCTAATTAATCAATGGTACTGTCCAAAAATAAAGTGCTGATGCCAATAGATTTAGCTTTTTCTCTCCCTCTCCCTATAAGCAAAAATAAAATCTAAATCGATAAGGATGAAAAACAAAATAGTTAAAAAAAGATAAATGTGTGTTCACTTAATTTCCGGAGTGGCGTAAAAGATAAACGAGAGTTCCGTCCCTTATCATTTCCGCCTGTCGAATGATAAATACCGCTGATCCCATCCTAGACCTTCAATTCCGGCTCATTCACTCAATCCAGCATTTTAAAAATCTACCCGCTTCCTAAAATAAAACAAACATTTGAATAAATCTATCGGAAATTTATCCGCTATCGTAAATAAATTAAAAGCTCATTTAGCTAGCAACTAACTCTGAATAATTTATCACTATTTTTATTGTATCAACCTGTAATATTGATTCCCCGGAAATAGGTGTCAGGTTTAAAATATTTTATTCCATGAAGATAAAATATTATATAAAATCGTGATATCTTTCAGTCTGTTATCAATAAATCTATCATCGTTTTTACGAATACAATATAACATAATCTTTTCAATAGTTATCTATTTTCTACCCCTAGAGATCCATCTCCAGCCTTTATCTCGTCTACTTTACTGAATTCACTCGTCCGGAAATTGACATACGTACTAGCAGAATAAATCCCACCCACAATTTATAGTATATTAAAAGGATTGATGGATTAAATATTAAGTCTACTCGTACAGATAGGATTTTATACAGCGTATACTTTATGTTTATCTATAAATTAATCCCCGTATCGACACTTTACCTTTCTTTCTTCTTACTCCTTCATTCTATTATATTCTATATTGTGTAAGCAACAACTGGCTGCGGGGAATAAATCTTCGCTGGTTTGTAAATTTCACAACCAATCTGATACGCCACCTGTGTCTTTAATCTCTTGTGAATTCTGAAAGATTTGGATGTTTTAGAATTGTTGACTTTTTATATCAAAATTTAGTAAGAAGACAAGAACATAAAAGAAATCATTGTTATACATGACAGGAACCATAGTTACTATAAGATTCGTGGATTTAGAACCCTTAAGCTGGATCTAGTTGAGAATTAAAGCGATTATTGCTCCATTTTTTTTGTCCAAGTACATCATTTTTCAATTTAATCCTCGTTTTTAACGAACCAATGGCTAGATTTTGAGAGCATTAGGTTCTATCTAGACTCCCGCGAAGTTTTATCTTGAAAAAAAAATTCCTTCCACCCGAAAAATGACTCCAAATGTCCAAAAACACGGATTTTTTCATACCTAACAAAGAAAACTTTTTTCCTATGGCCAATTTACCCCCTTAAAAATTTTTTCTGTATTCTGGGGCCTATTTGTCAACTTTAATTACTCTTATGCTCAAGCCGTATCTATTATAGTTTTCGAGATTAAAAATCATAAAAATGTCCTTCAACTAGAGAAACTTTACGAAATCCCTATTGATGATCTTCCAGAGCACAGCATTCGTTTTAAGATTATTTATCTTCTAAAAAGTCGCTTTTTGTACCGTTCAAAGGCACTCAATGCATTTCCAAGTAGGCGAAATCGAATTTAAGTTCTTCAGCGTCACCTTCTTTAAAAGGAAAAACTAAATAGTGACGTTAAGCCTATTTTAAATTTAAATCGCTTCAATAATTGAAGTATGAATAATTTATAATAAACTATTGATTGAGTCTATTTAACGATAAAATATATGCATTGTCGAAGGTATTTTACTGGAGTGTACACTTGAAGAGGATTACGGACCCGGATTAATACTGTATAACCCAACAATTCATGGAAATTTGCAAACTATTATAGAGTTTAATTTTGTGAATATACATCCTACATCCGTTACATGAGGGATTCTAATTAATAGTAATACTCTATCAGTTTTAATTTAGTTGGTATTTATCAAGTAAAAGGGATTCAAACTAGTTAGATTCCATTTTAATTATGTTAGTTCTTGGATGCCTTTGGTGGTGTTCTAACAATTCACCAAAAAAGCAGTATGAAGCATCGAATATGTTGACCTTTTAAAAACAAATTTTATATACAATTATAAATTTGTTCAAATCGACAATAACTCTGTAATTACCGTTTAATTGAAGTCATTAATAATACAAACAATTATCGTAGAAACGTAATAAAGAGAGCGCAGTTCTGGACAATTAAACAAAATTGTAGCGACACAATGCATAAATAAAAGAAAATAAACATCAAAAATAACAACACGGAGGTTAAAATAATTCGCAGTGCAAATGAACCGTGAATGAATAAACAACTGGACGTGACTAATAAATGTATAAGTAAAAAATGTTATTTTCACGAATTGCTATTGTTAGTTGCGGTCGAGAGCAGAGGTAATCTCTGTAATCCAATTACAATTGTTCAACTCTGTAAACTTTTTTTTTTTTTGGTGTTTCACGTATGCACCCGAGGGAATTTCTCGGCTATTCGATTTATTCGTACCAGTGATAACTTTTGGCTCTTTTGACTTTAATAACTCAATTCCTGTAAATTAAGAATATGAATGAGTAATTTAATAGCCTAGGCACTTTTTATAATAACTTTGGCAATTTGTTCCAAAAAGTTTTGATACAAATGAAATTTTAATATTCATTTTTTCGAATTCCAAGTTCTTGGGATTCCCAGTTTACACAAGTTATCTCATTATAAGTTACTGAGAGTTAAGGCAAAGTAACCTATATTGGTATACTTTAAGTATTTCCGTTAATTATCGAAATCACTAAGCTGTACCTAAATAAGTTGTATTTTAGCGTTATCCATTCAAATTCATTCGCCGAGTCTTGTTTCATTTAACTTGGGAAATTAAATTTTATATTTATTGCCTCCAGCTGAGAGAAGAAATTTATGAGTTTATAAGGAGTTTAAAATGATGTTAATCAAGAAAATTTTGAACTTCTCAAAGCTAAAACCTTCTTTCGAACTTCATAGCAAAACTTCGTAACATGAAAGCGCGTCAATTTCTTAAGCAGCTTTCAAGTTTTGCACTTTGTTGGCTTGCAATTTTTGTTTTGACATTGTACTGATGAAAATAGTATCGGTTAAACTTTTTGTAAGTTCCAAAGTTTAGATTCGCAACGGATTAGTTGTAACACTGGGAAAAAAATTTCGATTAAATTTTACTATGGGTGCATTATATTGCTGGAATAACAGTGAAACTGTCATACTAAAAGAAAATTCAGGAAAATGGTGATCGAATTGTGTAGAAATATTTAGATAACATGACCATAAAAGAAGCCAAATGTGTGAAATCAGTTGACAAAGCAGGGAGATGAGTGTGAATCAGGATACTGAAGAAAGAAGAGTCGCAAGGGTAGTGGGTAACGATGCTTATAAACGAATATTCCCGTGGGTCGATGCCACACGACAACGGATCCTTTCTTGGTCGTAGATGATTAGGTTACCCATGGAAACCAGCCAGGCGTCAGATGTAAGGAAGATGAGGCGCAGTTTTTTATTATATAACCAAGCGGGGAAGAAAAACGAGAGATAGCTGTGTATTGTCGCATAAAAAAAAAATTTCTGTTGAAATATTTCAACGATTTTTGCAATAAAGAAATACGAAATTAGTTTTTCTTGCAAATTCATCCGTTTTAATCTATATGCAATGCAAAATGTTTATTATAAATAACTTTTTATCCTATCTCTGGTTATCCCGTGGAACGTTTGCGGTGAAAAGACTCGGTAATTAAAAATTCAGAACGTAATCCACTTTTTATTCTGCAATCCTCGATAAATATTAAAAAATAATGGGATTTATCTGTCGAGCTAATTGAGGACAAAGAATCGCTGGTAATATTTTTGTGAATTATTTGGAAAACATGCGGGATTATGCATACACAAATACGAATTAAGCGCTGGAATTTTCAGATATTAAATTACACGGAATACGTGCTGTTAACAGTTGAGTGGGGTTTCAAGATAAAGGAATTCAATGGATAATTCGACGGGTATTTCTGGCTGTTCTGATATAAGTATGTCGATGAGGGCTTCAAGATGGCGCATTATTAATTCATAGAGCGGATGAGGACGGTGATGATTCAATTAAAATATGCTAGTGTATATAGATATATTCTGATGAAATAGTTTGCTAGTATTATTCATTAATCCGCTTAATTATAGTTGATAGGATTTGCATTATTAATGACTTTTAGATTGAAGTTTTTCTAGTGAAATTATTGAAGTAAAAAGAAGAAATATCTTGAATTTATTCTGAAAATTTTATCATTATTATATTCTTGCAAAAATTATCACTATGAATCCATTCATGTTATTGTCAAATCCGCAAAAAGCGGAGAGCAATAATTCAAATTTCGAATCGCAGGGTTTTATGTCTGTCAATTCAATCATGTTAATACGAATGTGGAATAAAAAAATAATTTTGTTTATTCAATAGCACGAAGCTTTTTTTTATGATAAATGATGATAGTGTACACGGAAAAACACGATTGAATTTGGTAGTAGATGAAAGCGACTACTCAGCTTTGGCGTGAAATCCGTTCGACCGAAAATGAACATCGATTGGAAATTTTGATTGTGCGCGTTTCAGATAACCAATACAAATGAAAGTTACCTAGCATCATCATTTTATCGTAAATGGTAAATTCAACAATACTTTATGTGATGTACTGAGTGGTTATTTGCGAGGGTGTCATGCGGGTACATCAAAAGGATTGTGGAAAACCGTCAATCATATTTTTTTACTGCAATTCAGTAATTTAAACTCTGATATTTACTGTTTCAGCTTTGGATTGTTCAAAAGTTTCAGTGTTGGATCTAGAGACTAAAAAACACTCTAGGAATCCATAGTGCACCTGGAATCTCAAGTATTTCATTTATATGAGCTGAATTATTCAGAACATCTGCGCTCGATTAAATACCATGGTTGATTTTTTAATATCTTGAGTATTTAAATTATAAATATCCTTTATAAGATTTTTCTTAAGTCGTAAAAAGATATCGAATTCCAGGAGGTAATTTTCTTGAATTTTTATCTCTTAAACCATGATAGATACGGTTTGGCTATAAGAATAAAAAAAGTTGACAAATAGCCCCTAAAATACAGAAAAAATTTTCAAGTGGGTAAATTGGTCATAGGAAAAAAGTTTTCTTTGTTAGGTATGAAAAAAACCGCGTTTTTGGGTGTTTAGGCTCGTTTTTTCAACAGATAAAATTTTTTTACAGAGTTCTTACTTCACAGGACATTACTTGAGACCTTATTCTTCCAAAATATGTCCACTGCTTCTCAATCAAAAAAACGAATCCAATTTTTTTCTCAGTGCAATCAATCAAAATGAGTATAAACTGTCTTCAATTTTTTTGCAGACTGTCTTATAAGCTCAATTCTACTTCAGACGACAGAATGACAGCTCCGTAGATAAAGTAGATTATTTTTTATCACCAAAAGACTGGGCCTTAGATCGATAATTTTGTCCTCGGGTCCTTTTGTACAGACCATCGGACATGGTGCAGTAGAAGCCGTTTCCTAATCTCTATTCTCGTTTACTTTTCGATCGATCGGTGCCTTGGGTTGCTGCGATAAAGCTCCTTTTCCCTGATTGGCCTGCGAACATGAAAGCCCATGCTGGTATAAAACACTCGAGAACCGTAAAAAACGTAAACGCTAAGCTTTGGAGCTTTACTTCCATAAGTAGGAAAGAAAAGTAACGGAATAGTATATATATATAAATGGGAGTTTAAACATTTTTTATTTTTTGCCAAGGGTGTTTTTCACTTTCGCTAAAAGGCCAAGGTGATTTAGTTCATTTATATGTCTCTGTGTGACTTAACTTGTCGGCGCAATTTAGTCTAACCCGCAATGTTAAAGGTAGAATTTAGACAAAAGACAAATTTTTACTGGCAGTTAGCTTAGCCGCAACATTTTTCACGCTACAATTGGTTATTTTAATTTACTAATTCCTCGACTTTGAAGCTTCAATGTTGACGTTTTATCGGCCTGTAAAAAACTTTTCCTTTTTTTTTTTTCCCTCCATTCGAAACCGCCTACGCTTCTGTTTATTTGCGCATACATTCTATTTCGTTATTCATTTTTCATGTTTTTTACCGACGAGAAATTGTGATAGAAACTTTTTGATGGATTCTGAATATTTTCAATTGATATTTCAATATCTCTTTTTTTGTTTGTCGAAATAATTGAATTTTTCGCGATGTTTACCTCAGAGGCGTGCAGAACATTGTTTGTTGTGTTGGGTATTATCAATTCAATCCTTCCATCAACTTTTTTATAAGAATTCCGATGAGATCCACGGTCGAATAATTCTGGATTATATAAACGTAAACATAGTTGTAAAACTGAACCTTTTGATGGCTTTTCAAGAGGATTTAATGCTAAATTAGTTTTATTCTAGAACTAATTAGCGGATATTTCTCTTAGAACAAGAGTCTTGATGGAGATTCTCAAGAAACATGAGCCACGGAATCATTATTTCCGATTCTTGGAAACTATTCCCGCGAATTCGAGGATGTCTTTAAAAGTTATATTTGGTTTAGATTATAGATCAGATTTCATTTTTAATTGAGAAGTATCTAGTTTCTTGGTTGCTGAATTAGATATTGAAGGAAGTTTACGCGGAATATTTATTGCAGAAAGTTATATATTAATTATTACTTTAAATAAAAATTTTTTTTTATTGTGGTATGTATTACAGTTTTAAGTATACTGGAAAAAATGGAATGTTTGCCTAGTATGTATTTTATTATTGTAAAAATCTATATTATGGTACATATTACCGGTGGAGTATATTTTCCTGATGAATTTATAACTCCCCATAATTTAAATTCCAAAAAGTATGTTATAGTATATCAAAAAAAATTAAATGTAACATAGTAAAATTAATTAAAGCCAAAACTAAAAATTAAAACGTGCGCTACTAAAATTTTTCAATAGATTAACATGAAAATTTATTTATTTTTGGATTAACTAAATTTGATCTGGAGCAAGATAAAATTTTTCAAGGTCATAGATGTGTTTATTGATTACGGTGATTTTGTTTGTTATTTTATTAACTTTCTGTGTTTGTCAACATAATTGAGAGTCTTTTGATCGATAATGTAAAGCTACAACAATACTTTGTTATAAAGTTAGATTATAAATAATATTTAATGGTGAGGGTCACCGATCCAGCTACTGACCATTTAAAATGCTACTTAACCTAGAAGGATCGGTAAGTATTTGGCTTTAACTTCGGTCTGTTGGCTCGAGGACATACTAAATACTAACCTACAACGGACTTATAGACAAAACTAATAGGACCGAGTACTGTGTGATAAGTCTTAGCTTCCTCGCACACCTTTACTATGGGACATTTTTAAATTTAATATCTACCATGGTAATTTATAAATACCATACATCGGACTAAGTAATATATTGTTGAATTTACTATAATAATCTAGTAAAAATAATTGGCAATACTAGTAATCCTTCTCTTTTTGTTAGTTAAATCTTCCAGGTATATTAAATAGGATTTATAAATTAGTCCTGATACTTGTAAATTTAGTATTAAAATTTTTCGTGGATATGGTATTGAGGACAGTTTCGTTATTATAGGCCGATGAACAGATGGAATTTCATCAAAGCATAATTTGCTATCAAAATAACATGGCATTTTTCCCCGATAAAAATTCCTAACACTATTACATGCTAAAAATATTCAATAAAACAAATAGTTGGCATATCCATCCCGAAAATTACTATTACCGGCCACATCTTTTGATGTTTCAGGGAGCAATAATGTGAATGAACCACCAATATTCGACGCGGGTGGTTACCCCTTGGGTCTCCCGCTGTCCGAGGCAACAGCAGTAGGCACCCAGGTATTCACACTGAAGGGTCACGATCCCGAGGGTTCGGAGGTCAAATATGGAATCCAATCAACTGACAAATTCACGGTGGATCCAACAACCGGAATCATAACTCTAGCGAAGCCATTAGATCGTGAGGTGAGTTATAAAATAATATTCCCTATTGATTCCTCCAATTCATTTAAATCCTACTTCATTTTCTATTTCCAATTCAACACTAAAAAACTTTAAAACTTTACAATCGTTAACTTGGTATCAGCGATTTTGTTCGTGTGCAGAACGTTTAATGAAAACTAACAAATATACGTTAAAAAATTGGACAATAGAAGGATGACCATGTCGAACAAAACGTTTTCCAATACCCGGCGAGTATCGGCTGGGGTATTTCGTGCATACAGACAAAATAAATAAAATGAAAGATTTGCTGGGGTGAAATTGAATGGAGAAATCGAGAAAAATGAACACGACTACAAAGAAAGTAAAAAAAAAAAAAAAATAGTGATCTGCCGATAGAGTTTGCTAGTTTGCCGTTTCGTTTTTTTTTCCAGCTAGTTAAAATAAAAGATCGAGCCCTCTTTTTTCCTCTTCTCCGTGTCTGGAAGGTTCATACAATATCATGATCCAGTTTATGATGTCACAATACACCGCCGGCATTGTTAACGTTGTTTTTCATTGTCTTCCGGTGGATCCTTTCTTATAACACACATCTGTTGCAAACCGGAATGATTCCAGGTTGCGTGATACCAAAATTACAGTCATTAAAATTCTAGCGTAGTGGGTTGTACTCTCATACTCTCATGGGAGACAAAAATGGATTTCCTGTGCAAGGTAATTCGATAAAAGAGAGTGCTATTAATAGGGATATTAATTGAAGTAGTGAGATAATTAAAATCTTGGGCCATTACCACCCTCGTCCTTTATCTAGGTTCAAGTATTCTATTGTTCGTATGACGTTTTAATTTAATTAAACAAAGCCCAGGCGACATTCCTTGGCTTTCTTTCGTGTCTATTCACTAAAACTAAACAGAGAGTTGAGCTTACACTTGGAATAGCGCAAGAAAACCCGAAAGATATAGCAGTAGGAGAAGACGCCCTGTAATCTCATTTGAAATAAGAGCCAGCTTTCCTGGCTAGGTAATTGTTAGCCGTGAATACAAATGCCGTCTAAAGATACCCAGAGGACTAGAAATTTCTGAAACAGAGATAGGATAGAGACGCTAAGAAATTATTCGACTGACAAATTATGAACACAATTTTCTCCGGATCCTGATCCAATTTCGCTGGAAAACCTCCTTTAGATATCCCCGTTGTTCACCAGCTTGTAGGATTTAAGCTCCCGATCCATTCTAGGAGAACGATACGATAAAATTCTTGGTAAGCCTCGAGGACCGAGTGCTAGAGGGCCAGCAGCCCAATATCGTAGGAATAGAAGCGTACGTTCTGGTCCTGGATGTCAATGACAATCCTCCAAAGTTTTCCGGAACTCCTTATGAGGCGGTGGTCAGCGAGGACACGCCAATTGGGACCACCATATTGCCCGGGATAAGAGTCACTGATCCAGATCTAATTGGCGAGGACATCCAGCTTATCTGTGTTACTCAACCGCAGGTAGGTTAGAATTGAGACTAGGTAGCTGAACAAGATTTAAATGTGATTATATTAACAGTTCCCCGACGCCTGCACCAAGTTCGGAATCATTGATGTGGAACAGAGTGAGAATACGTATGTAGGGGCTCTGGTGCTACGTGAGCCACTTGATTACAAGCAGCGACCCTTCTATCAATTATTGTTACGCGCAAGTGTGAGTATTTTCCGTTTTACATCTACACCACACGAATTTTAATTAAACTAGAGTTTAGCACGTTCGTTCCCTACTGTAACACACACCCACACACTTGAGTTATCTTAACACTAATTTAAACGTGCTTTATTATTAATTTATTTTAATAAACGAATGCTGGTTGATTAGGACGGTAAGAACAATGAAACAACTGGAGTCGAAATCAAGGTAACGGACATTCAAAACAGTCCGCCGGAGTTTCTGAATTCGTTAACCGGAATTGTCTATGAGAATGCATCGATCGGGACGCTTGTTATGACGGTTAAGGCAAGGGACGGAGACCGAGGAATCCCCAGGAAAATCGTCTACGAACTGGTGACCAGTAAGTTGATTGATAATCCTTTGATCAAGTTCTTTAGAGTTGGGATTACTGATAAATGCTTTTAGATCCCTTCGATTACTTCCTACTGGATCCAATCAGTGGGGAGCTTCGTACTGCTAAACCTCTCGATCGCGAAGCTCTGGAGAATTCAACGGGGGTGTTGAACCTCAAAATCAAAGCTAGGGAGGTGGTCGATGGGGTGCCGGGAGACGACAAAACGACGGTATCGACTGCTGATGCAACAGTTACGATAAAAGACGTGAATGACGAGCCTCCGACATTCAATAGACGCGAGTACAGTGTCGAGATTCCTGAGAATGTGCCAAACGGCATGCCGCTTCCGCACCTCGATATGACTGTCAAAGATCCCGATTTGGTAAGTTAGTTATTCATACTTTCAGCGCATCGGTTTTCATCATTTCGCGTTGACAATCTTGCAGGATTTGGGGGCTGAGTTTAGTTTGAGACTAGAAGACATTTCCGGTGCGTTTATGATCGAGCCACAACACGCGACAGGCAGCACTTCCGTGACAATCAGGGTTTCGAATGCTTCCCTAGATTATGAGAACCCAAATCAGCGAAAATTTATCCTCCTGGTTATTGCTAGTGAGGACAAAACAGCCTCCAAGTTTTCGTCTACTGCTACGGTGACGGTAACCATCAAGGACATGAATGACAACGCTCCGTCGTTCAATTCCGCGACCTACACGGCGACTGTATCAGAAACCGCAGCACCAGGAACGAATGTCGCGACGATTAGAGCTAGCGATCGCGATAGTGGTCGGTTTGGAACCGCGGGGATTGTGTACCAGTTGCTGGGCCAAGGTTCCGAGCACTTCAACGTTGACAAACGGAACGGAACCATCAGCGTAGCAGCCTGTCCAACTCCCGGTACGAGTCCGTGCCTGGATTACGAGGAACAGAATGAGTATTTCTTGAACTACAAGGCCACTGATGATGATGGTCATGGTCAGACTACGACCGTGTCACTGCGAGTCCTCTTGGCTGACTCCAATGACAGCCCACCGCACTTTCTGCAGGACAGGTACAGAGCAGTGGTTGACGAAGGGTCAAGTAAGTTTGATCCCGAGCTAAAGGTCCAAGCGCGTGACAAGGACAAGACTTCGAAGATCACCTACTCCATCGCTGAAGGAAACGAATTGGGATACTTCAACATAGACCCCAATAGCGGTGAGATTACTATCTCTGACAACGGTCCCGTCGATTTGACGAACTCCAGCCAGGATTGGATTGCCTTGACCGTAGAAGCTACTGACGGAACGTACTCAGACACTGCAGTAGTCAACGTGTCAGTTCGTGACGTCAATAACAACGCACCAGCCTTTTCTCAGGATGTTTATACGGCTAGTGTTCCGGAGATTTCTCCGCTAGGGACTGCAGTGGAGGAACTTACTGCTAGCGACGCTGATAGTGGTGTCAACGCAGAGCTGAAGTACAGGATCCAGAAGGGAGCTTTCGATGACTTTGCCATCAACGAAACAACTGGGTTGGTCACAGTGTCGGGAAAGCTGGATTACGACACGCGAAATGCTTATCACATTGAAGTGATTGCCTTGGACGGAGGGATTCCCAGTTTGACTGGAACGGCGACGTTGATGATAAAGGTGGAAAACAACAACAACAAGCCCCCCAATTTTGAACCCACCACTCAGAGAGCAGAAGTTACTGAGGATTCGCCAGTAGGAACTGTGTTCACTAGTCTCAAGGCTAAGGACCCTGACAGTTCTACAGTAGACGCTTTGAGGTACTCCATCTCAGAACCGATCACAGCCATTGATAAGAACGGCCAGTTGGTAACCAACTCAACTGCGTTCAAAGACTTCTTTGCAGTGGATCCCAAGACCGGACAGGTTTCTGTGGTTCGTCCGCTTGATCGTGAAGTAGCTGCGACTGTAAGTCTTAATGTTGTAGTGACTGATACCAGTGCCAAAGTGCTTCAGCAAGGAATTGGAACTTTAGTAGTGACGATCATTGATGTGAACCACGAAGCTCCAGAATTCTTGAAGCCCTGGACGAGGGAAAATCCTCAGTATATAATAGAAATGCAAGAAGAACAGCCAACTGGTGCAATTGTAGGAGCGTTCACTGCTACAGATGCTGATAGTAACATCGCAGGTTACGCTATCGAGCCTCCCAGTTCGTATTTTAACATCGACAACGTCACCGGCATTGTCAGAACTAGCCAAGTTATCGATTACGAAGAGACCAAGACCCTGGACTTCAACGTTGTTGCTTATGATTCAGGATTTCCGCAGCTTTCATCAACCGCCAAGGTCACTGTCAACGTGATCAACGTCAATGACCAGGATCCTAAGTTTGAAAAGGAGTCGTACCAAGTTTCCGTCAAGGAAAATTCCCCTCCAGGAACCCACGTTACAGTTGTCAAGGCTGTGGACGCTGACGAAGGAGTTTTTGGAAAGGTAAGCTACAGTCTAATTGGAGAACATGCTTCCGACTTCAACATCGGGCATGACACAGGCGAAATCACAGTAGGAAGCGCTACTGTGCTGGATCGTGAAGAAACTTCAGAGATGACAATCACCGTAATGGCAAGCGACGGAGCTCCTCTTAATTCTCGCAGATCTACGACCACCCAGGTGGTGATTGGCCTGGAAGACGTCAACGACAACAAGCCAATCTTCACCCAACACAGCTACCGAGCTTCTGTCGCCGAGAATCTTCCGGTCAATCCTCCAGCGACAATTCTCCAAGTCCACGCGGAAGACCCCGACGAAGGACTCAACGGCGACGTATGGTACAAGATCGTCAGTGGGAATGAAAACGGATCCTTCAGCCTGAACCCAGAAACCGGGTTTCTATACCCTGCAGTGATGCTGGTAGGTCGAGCGGGAAGCTACAGAATTGAAGTAGAAGCCAGAGACGGCGCTGGACATGGTCCTCATTCCGACCGTGCCTTCGTTGACATCCGGGTGATTCCCGTCAACCAACACAAACCGGAATTCATCATGCCTGAGCTTCCCAACGCTACCGTAGAGGTCCCGGAAAACGCTGGAGTTCCCAACTACTTGGTGATGACTGTCCGAGCGGTTGACAACGACCCAGGAGAAAACGGACGCATCAGCTACCATCTGAAGGTAGGAAACCGCAATGTCCAGGAGAACGAAGAGTTCTCCATCGATCCCGAGACCGGGGAACTCCGTGCTAAGATAATTCTGGACCGAGAGGTCAAGAATAAGTTTGAGCTTGTCCTCGTCGCGGCTGATCACGGCAGTCCTACCTTCTATGAGACTTTAAGACTGCTCACAATCCTTCTGGTGGATACCAACGACAACGTGCCCCAGTTCTACGACGACTACCACTTTCAAGTTCCTGAGAACCGACCCAAGGACTACATCGTCGGACAAGTCACTGCTGAAGATAAGGACGAAGGAAGACACGCCAGAGTCTACTACTACATCGAAGCAGGAAACGAAGACCGGTCTTTCTACATTGACAAGTCTGATGGGACTATCTACACCAACAAATCCTTCGACCGTGAGCTCCGCGACAAGTATATGCTGACGATCCTAGCAGCCAACGATCCGGACATCTATATTGGCGACTCCAGCAAGTTCACCAATGATTAAGGTCACGTGAACGTCACCATCAAGATCCTGGATGAGAACGACAACCCTCCGGAATTCGAAAGGTCTGACTACTACGCTGGCATCAACTCCATGGCCAACGTCAACGACATGGTGGCGAAGCTCACTGCTACTGACCGAGACCTGGGCGACAACGGAACACTCCACTACTACGTCGCCAGTGCTAATCTCTACAAGTACGGCTCGGACAAACCTTCCGGGTCGATTGTTCCAAGTCCCTTCAACGTCAGTCAAGACGGCAAGCTCGTCACCAGCGGCTACATGGCCGAGTACAACCAGGATCGCTTCATCGTCGAAGTCATCGCCAAGGAAGCTGCTAGTCCGGAGCACTACGCCATGGCTAGAGTTCACGTAAGTTTCTCTTTAGGTTCTTCTAGGTCTTCTATCATCATCATCATCATCATCATCTAGGATTCTCATCAATGTGCTTCCTAATTTATTCAGGTCTGGGTCTTTGAACCCTCCCAGCTGATAAGGGTGATCCTGTCTCGGCCGCCCCAGGAAGTAAACCGCCAGAGGGACGAAATAGTGGCTGAGTTGTCCAATGCTACTCAGAGCAGAGTCGTCGTTGACGAAATCAGGTACCATGTCGACTCTTCGGGGCACATTCGTCACGAGTGGTGTGACATGTATCTTCATGTTGTTGATCCCAAGACCCAGACTATCACTCTAGTGCCCCAGGTTCTCAAGGCTATCGATGCTAAATATGATGTTCTTAAGGAATACTACAGTGGATTTGCTATTGAGAATGTTGTGGTGAGTTTTAGCTCATATCGCAAAAAAAAAAAAAAAAATTATTTTTGATGATTGATGGTAATAATTATGATATTTAGCCGGCTTACGGAGCGGTACAGGAGGAATCTTTCGATCCAGCATTAGCAGCGCTGATCGCGCTGCTGGTGGTGCTGCTAGTTGGCGCTGTTACGGTAACTGTAGTTTGCTGTTGTCTCAGACATTGGGTCATCACTGTGCCAAATGACATTCGTAAGAAAGACGGGTTGATCAAGAAGCAGATCATTGATGAGCTTAACACCACGGAGAATCCATTGTGGATCGAACAGTGAGCTCTTTTTTTTTTTTAATACTTCTGCATTATTTTTCAATTTCTTCTTTTAAGAATAAATAATGTTCTAAAATTACTTCAAGGCAATTTTATTCTCATTAAATTGATTGGATTGGTTGAATTTGTTTCGTAGAAAATTAAAACTATATGAAGAACAAGAATTAACGATGCAAGTGTTCAGCGAACCAGAAGGCGGCTTAACGACCACCAATGAAAGACGCGGTAGTAATGGCGGCTTAAGTGTCGGGATTGGTGATACGTCACAGGATAATACTTACGCAACTATCCAGCACCCACTTCAAGGGTGTAATAGGCATCGGTCTAGTACACCTGATTATACCACACTGCCTGGCAATCATAACGTAAGTTTATCTTTACTAAAAAAATTTTTTTCTGTAAAAATTAGAAAACATAATTAAGAAATGACCTTGTATCTTGAGAACTATTAACATTTTCAAAGATATAAGCTCATCCTGACATTATACAAATGATATTTTTGAAGATATAAGCTCACTCCGATATTATA
>JZSA01005891.1:0-67424 GCA_000956155.1 Cotesia vestalis
ATTTAATGTGACAAAACGCTAGTAAAACACATTAACTTGCTTCGCGCTCAATATTATTCAATCCCGGCGGGGTTTATTCCTCGTTTGGGCCGACACCAATCAATTTTAAAGATTGATTTCTTAATTTCCAACAAACTGGGGTTAAAATGTAACATGATAACACAAGATGTTTTATCGTTTTTCCTCAGGCAAAATTTAAGGTTTTAATTAAACTACCATTTTACAACAGAGATCTTATTTAAACGTCAAGTGAACCCTGAGACGTTTAATTCTCAAAGGTTTTTAGCAGTCGAATATCAAGAGACGAATTGTTAAAGGACTGTCTAAAAACAAAGACCCCCCGAAATACCAAATGGAAATGACTGAGACGGAAATGTGTAAGGAAAAGTAGAGATGTCTAGTCGTAGATAAATCCCCCTCAAAAGCCATTAAACCACTTATGTAAAAATAGCAATCAATTGATCTAAAAATAATTTTCATTACTAAAAGGAAAACTTACTACTTATTGATAAGTTTCCTGTACGGCCAAGAGGTAGTAGCAAGAAATGAAATCTTCCTCGGCTGAATATGCTCAGCAACTTTAACAATATTGCATTTGTGTTTAACTTCCCGATAAACGGACAGGAAAATTTCCGGAGCTTCAAAGTAGATCCGCTTGTCCTTGTCACACAATTTGGACTTAACATCCTGCTTGTCATCCATCTTAGGACAATTGGGCCGATTCATGATGTTGTCCATTTGGATGCCCATGTCGGTCATATTTTTCTCAATTTGCTTGAGATAATCTCCGGGTCCGTCTTTGCTGCGCACGCAAATAGAATAGGAACCGCGTCCGTTCAAATAGATGCCCTGGAGGTCGTTGAAGGGCATCATGGTGCCACTTATCGACAGATGGGACATCAGGGTGCTGTTGAACCCGCAGGTTATCAAGACGCTCATTGTCAGCGAGGTTAGGATCAAGCAACGCAGCGACCATGATGACGGCAAGTTTTGGACTCCTGTGTATAATATTTATTTATTTATTTATTTATTTATAGAATAATGAACTCAACAGCTTCAAGCCAATTACAGAGCTCCTTTACAATAACATAGAAGCTAGTATATACAAATATATACTACAAATATGTTACGGACTGACGAACAGTACATCGATTTCATTGTTTTGATAGATTTTAGTAGCCTACATGATCGAATTACAAATCTTAAGGTTTTCCAGGATTGCAATTCAGTTTTATCAATATTAAGGCAGAAATTAAACTTAGAACAATTGAACAATATTGTTCCAGTAATCCACAATGGATACTTTAATCAAAGCAAATTAGATACCTTGACCAGTTATGCCACCAAGAACACAAAGAAAGTTGAATGACAACTCTGCGAATTCATTGTTCGACTCAATGTAATTCGAACACGCCATTTTCTTCAGCCGGTACATTCCATAGAGAACACCGCTAATTCCCACGATGTAGAAGATTGTTGCCAACCATAAGTCCGGTCGAAATATCCTGATGTACCACCACATTGATACCCTGGCTGCTACTTCACGGGTGTACAATGAGTACCTGGTTTGTTTTTAAGATATTTATCATCAATATGCCGGAATTTATTGGGAGAACTAACTTACGAAATGGTGGTTAGTTGATGGCTGTAGTGACAGTGTCCGCCGTAGTACTTGTCGATGGTTGCTGCGCCTAAGAGGACATTGCAACCACCTGAGAAGAATAAGTCCAGCTCGTATCCTGTTCCGTTTTTGTACTTGGATCTATGATTTGAGATTTTGCCGGAAGGATTAGTATACTAAATAACGGAAAAATTGATAGTATAATAATTTTGAAATCTTACTTAAATTTCAGAGTTTCTTCCAAAAGATTCCAAATACTTCCGATGTATCCATCGACTGTGTCATTGGTGCCTTTTTCCACATAAGGATGCATCTTTAAAATTTTATTAAGTAAACTTCAATTCAGATATTAATTTTTATTTGTTATTTAAATTACCGTATCGACAGCGACAATAACTTCTTGCCCGGTAATGTTATCCAAGTAATCAACAGTGCAAACAAGAGTTCCATTCCCGGTCAGAGATTCAAAGTGATCGAATTCTTTAGTTGCTTCGTTCCACTTTCTTATTCTTCCGGAATAATACATTGCACTCTCGAATTCATTCTTGTTTCTCAAAATTTGAAGACAAACTTCTGCATTAGTAACACTGTAAAATTTATAACTTGTCAATATTCCAAAAATCAGAAGATATTTTAGGTTTGATATCTTCATTTTTGTCAGACGTGTGCGTCGGAAGACTAAGGTACGTTGTGGCTTACTTCACCTTACAATAGTATTGTGTGACGTGACAATTGGACATTGTTCAGTGATAGACTCCGTAATTGACGGGTTGAACTTTTGTAGCATTGATTGTTGTCAATCTTGATGTTATTTTTCGTGACTCAGCAAAATCACACCTTTGATTGAAATTATAACTAATGAGTCAAAATAATTTATTTGATTTTCATGAAATTCTTTTAACAGAAGCTATGTTTGGGTATTTTCGCTGAAATTTCAAAATTTGGCCGTAAGTGACCGAACAAAGCTCCTGTAATAAATTCTATGAAAATCAAACAAATCGTCTCACCTCAAAATATTTCAGGAAATGCCTAAGCACAACTCCTGTTGAAAACCGAACTCAAAATTCTAATTTTAAGAGGTTCCTCACGGAAGTTTAATTTTGGCACACCCCAATCTATGTAGTATTCAAATCAGATGCTTTTAAATTATTTCAAATTAGATTTCTTAATCAGGAAAAGAATCGGGTATGATAACTTTTCTGCTCTACCATCAAAAGTATCATTATCTACTTAATCAGTAAAATCTCCATGAAAGTTATCTTAGACTAAACAAGATGGCGTTAGGAGTCGTCAAATGACGTCTTTCAAATCCAACAACAACGTCCGATGACACATGACTCACGATTAGTTATTTACAAGTTAGTCCTCGTGTCAGCCGGTGCGGTTTGATATATAAATAGAAGTGACTCTTTCTAATAGTCATACATTTCATATATTTGAGATTCCTGATTTGTCCTTTAAGTTACAATGGGGTAAGCAATTTCCGTTGAATTTAAATAAGTATCCTTAAATTTATTTACGAATAATTTGTAAGAAGTTCTAAATTAAGGGCTCCTAGATCTCCTCAATTGGATAACCAGGTTTCTATTTTATCGAAAAACAAATGAATATCCCGGTAAAGGTCTTGGGTTCAAATCCTACTATCAGTTTTTTTTTTTTTTTTTTTTTTTTTTTTTTTTTTTTTTTCCTACTATCAGTTTTTTTTTTTTTTTTTAGTTTAAATAATTAAAACTGGTTGGCTGCATTCAACGCAGTTTTTTAAGCCACATAAAGAATTTCTGAGTTTAAATTTATCAAACGAGAAATTTCGGAGTAATTCCGAAAAAACACTTTTTTCGGTTTTCTTTCGTTCACGATATCTCTCGAACGAATTAACCGATTTCAACCAGATTGCCAGCGATCGACGTGGTTTTTCAAGGTTAAGAGCTGATTAGTTTTTGGAGATGATCGACAAAGCCGTTTAAAAGATATTCCAAAAAAACCGCTTGAAAAAAAAACTGTTTTTCGTATTTTTTTACGGTTTTTTTGAGATTTCTCGAAATCTATCGGTCCGAATCAGTCTAAATTGGATTTAAAATCTAAGTTTGGCCAAGCCCTTTCCCTTTCGGTCAAACGATTCGGTCAAACGATCGGTCAAACCATTCGAAAGTTACAGGAGATTTACAAGGGTAAGGAGGAGTTAAAAATTCCACCTATAATTGCAGGATAATTTTTAAAATTTTCCGTTTAATGATATATGAAAAATAAAATTCTCCAAAGTTCTAGAAAACAATTTTCGTGAATATTAAATCAATCTACGACTTCATTTCGATTAATGTCATTTTATCGCTATCGATAAAGAACAAAAGATATTTAGTACACTTATTATTATCTAAATTAATCATACTTTTCGAAGTAATCGATCTAGCCTGAAGCTAATTACAAATCACTAAAAAATGTAGTTACCGCAAGTACTTAAATATTAAACAAAATTCTAATAAATAATAATTTCTGTTAAGGGACGAGATTTTTCCAAACGAGATATGGCTCGAGATATTTAGTAGGATAGACATTCCACAGTTGATGGAACTGCGGTTGGTGTGCCGTCATTTCTATGAACTGATAGAAAGAGTCTTGAACAACCACCCGGGATGGAAACCTTTGATGGATAGCAAAATCTTGTACGAATGCCTGGAGCAAACGATGCAGCGGGCTTATCCCTATGACCTGATAAGCCATTGGATGGACATTGACGATCCGGTTATCTGGCGAGGATCCTATTTGTCTTTCATGAAATGGCAGAAGGTTCTGGTAAACGAGCCCACAAAAGACGCCATTGTTTCGACGTCTAACTTCGGGGATGTTTCGTGTGTCTGTACCTTTGGTGAGTTTAAATTCTGCTAAAATGTCTTCAGATTTCCAAAACTACGCTTGACATTGGTTCTTTCTGCAGATAAGTACATAGCAATTGCTTACGAGAACGGAGCAATAGCAAATTACACCCTTGATGATATAAATCAGCCATTTTATTTAGCATACCACGGCACCGGCATAGTTCAGATCGAATTTTGGTATTCCAGTTGCGTAATTATATTATAAATATCTGTTAACAATTTTTAAACTGATTTGTCGTTGACTAATGCTAATATGCTGTTGATTCCATCTTTAGATGGTGATGTACTGGTTGTTTCTCTAGGCGACAACAACGACTTGAAGTTTTGGGATCTTGAGAACAAAGTTGAGATCGCTACTAATGGTTTCTTCGCTAATAGCATCAGGTAATCTTCATTTATCTTATTTAAAGCCAAAAGCTTCGTCTATTGCATGCCTTATGCTCTACTCTCGCCTAAAAATGAAAAAACTGGGTTCCGTCGGAGTTTTACTTCAATAAATAATAATATGGAGGTTAAAATCAGTCAGCCTTCATATTTTTCTGACCAATAAACAGTTGGTCCAATCCACAATTTAGATAAAAAATGAACTTTTCAGAAAAAATCCTGTAACACTCTTTTTGTAATCACCATAACTTTCGAAAAACAAAATTAATTCTTTTAAATTTTATTTCAATTTTCTAAAATTTTTAGAATTTTCCAAAATTTTTGGTTTATATTATTTAAATAGCTCTGGAGAATGCCGGCATTTCTGCATAGGCGATATGGGAGGAATTCTAACCTCATATGAGAGGGTTGGTAACCTTATATCACCTGGCCCGACGAAAAATTTGCAACTCAGGGAGAACCAACAACTTATTGCGCATTGTCTTGTCGGAATAAATGTAATTAATATCACAATTTTAAACGGATTTATCACAAATTCTTTGATAGGTCCGAATTATGACTTTGGATTTTGATTCCAGATGAAAGCAATGGCATACGAAGAGGGCGGCACTGTGCTGTGCGTATATAGGGGGGAAATACAAGGCGGAAAATTGACTAGATTTCAATATATCCAAGAAAAAGATTGGATTCGTTTACCGGAAAATATAAATTCTTCTTTTCAAAGGCTGGTTATGCCAAACATCACATTTTTCTTTGGAATCGGCGGTAAGTTTTGAGATAAACACTGAAAGTTCTTCTATTTAACTTAATCTTTTGTCCAATTCAATTGAAAATTACACAGAAAACAGTATCGGATCGACCAATTACTATGAAGACGAGTGGCACGAGTACAATTTGGCCCCGCACTTTGGATCCAACGTCAGGTCAATAGCGCTGCATGCTCAAATTCTGATGTTCGGTCTGGACGATGGTTCCATTCATTTACTCTACATTCAGCACTACGGCCATGTCATGGAGCTGGAAGACAGGATCCAAAATTCCAGGAAGATTGAGGTTGACACAGAGCCAATTGTTGACTTGACTATTTTGGAAGTTGACAAGAAACCTTGCATTGTTGCAGTAACTGAACAAAAAGTTCACTTGGTTAATTTTTTCTAGTGTTTTCTGTTTATATTTTGTAAATACCAATTGTTATCTTTTGCAATATTACAATAAACAGTGTTTTTAATATCAAAAAGCTTCCATATTATTTATAAATTGTCTTGAGCAAGTAATCTTCCTTTAATGACAAAATCAATTCTTATCTTTCCACACTTTTCGATTTGGAACATTACAAACGATGTTAGCAGAAATCAATTCATTTTTAATATTGTCGTGACAGAAGTTTATATTATTAGAGAGTGTCTCTAAGTTAGTCATTCGAGTTTGATCAGTTTAAGAACGTCGTTTAGCAATTATCACAAAATGTAAGCAATTATTGATTTATTTTTCTTTAAAATTAATCCGAGTCGAAATTTAAGTCGTAGATTCAACGTATTGAACGTTCTGGATAGCGTCACTGGAAGCGCCCTTGAGGCGCAACCAAACGGAACCGGGTTCGATTCCCGGCCGGGGCTGTCCAAATTATTTTTTCTGTGTTTAAATTAATCTAGATGACCATTAAGTCCATATTTAACTAAAAATGTAATATTTACATTAAAAGCTCTGAATATTAAATTAAAAAATTTAATTTAAAAAAATATTATTTCAAACTGTAATTTTTCGGGTTTTCTTTTTTCCGTGTTCTTACTGAGACCTTGTTTATTTAAATTGACTGATCTTTATTGACTTCCAAAGGAGGAGACTTAGCAAATCGCTGTGGAAAAAGATTTTTGAGAAGCTGGACTTTAGAACATTCGTTGGGCTGAGAATGGTGAACCGAGAGTTTTGCAAAGAAGTGAAGAAACATCTGTACGAATTAGAAGTGTGGCGATTGATGTGCTACGAACAGACATTGTTCGACTGTCGAACAATGACAATGGCTCGTAGGTTTCCACATGAGCTTATAACGCACCAGAGTGAAATTGATAATCAAAATCTGTGGAGAGGAACTTATTTGTCGTTCAAAAAGTGGGCCAAAGTCATCGAAAGTCCTCATAATAATAATTTGATGCTGTCAGTGTCTCATCTAGGGACATATATTACTTGTATTACGACTTTTGGTGAGTAAAAATGTTTTATTGATCTACAATGTTGGCAAATTTATTCTATACTTAGCATATTTCATTCTTGCAATACCAATTTTGTCTTTTTTGGTGATTGCTATTATTTCATTTGTTTCAGACAAATATTTGCTAGTATCTTTCGAGAATGGCCTCATGAACTGCTATGATTATTCAGTAATTGATAAGAACATTCCGGTTTTCAATGTACAGCATAGTCATCGAATTCTCCAATGCGAATTTTGGTATTCCAGTTACGTATAAAATCATATAATAAAAATTTTAGCGCTATATAATTTTCAATGTATTTGTCATTTCTTCTTTTGATATAAACAGCCAATAGACATTCTGCAAAGGTGATAATTGTCGCGAAAGACAGAAAAAATCGTCTATCCTTTTGGGATCTCAAACAAAAGCAAAGAATTTTTGCCGGTGATAACAAAGCCCACAACATATGGTAATTATCAATTGAAAACAATTTTCTTTAGGTATCACTTCATCACTTCTTACATTTTTGAGGCTGATTTAACTGTTTCAGTACCGGTGAGGGTCGACATTTTTGCATTGCCGAGTACGAAGGTGTTTTGACATCATACGAGCTAAATAGCCAAAATGAAATAGTTCCCGGTGCTGTCTACAAATTAAACTTGAGACCGAAAGAACTTGTCGCTAATTTCTGCATTGATGGAAAATATGTAATACTCCTTTTTTTTTTTTTTTTTTTTTTTTTTTTTTTTTTTTACGGCACCAATGCAATGCAATGAATTCAAACTCCGTATATCGGTTTACAGATAACAGTAATGTCAATGGTGATGAAGGGAGGAAAAATTGGAACGATATTGTACTTCCTTGCAGCAATTATCAAGGACAACAGGATATCGCATTTCGAAATAGAACAGGAAAAAGATTGGCTTAGGCTTCCTGAAGATTTGTACGACATTCGTCGACTTGTTATGCCAACAATAACCTTCTTTTTTGGACTAGGTGGTCAGTTTTTTACATTTATACGTCTTTTTACTTGACTTAATATATTTTGGGCTGTTCCGCAGATTCCAAGATTGGATCGACTAATTTCTACGAAAATGAGTGGCATGTGTATGATATTCAAAGCAAATTGGGCTCCCAAATCACTGCAGTAGCTTTACATGCACAAATTCTTATAATTGGCCTGCACAATGGTGAGTTTTAATAATCCAATGACAATTTTTGGTTATAAAAAAGGGAATTATCAAAAGTACGGAGATTATATTGTCAAATGTAGCAAGATTACAATGCATCTCTGATTCAAATCCAATGCTTTTAAATCATTTTAAATCATTTCAAATTAGATTTCTTACCCTGATAAAACAAAAGGATTCAAAAGAATTAGAAATAACTTGATTTTTAATCATTTTTAATGATTTATAATCCTTATAATTCTTTCTTTTATGAGCGTTTAACACGGAGAAATTCTTTTTAATTCTCTTTTTTAATCAGAGTAATCAGGGATTACCCAAGTAACATGTGCTTGAGCAAGATTTTGGTGCCAGCGTCTTGAGCAAAACCCCTAGTTGCTAGTGTCTTTTCTACATATGGGTCTTGCTCAAGTTTATTTAAAAAGACATGGTTCAAGATTTATATATAACTAGCTCAAGACATCTTGTGCAAGAATATGAGACAAGTCTAAAGCAAGGTGCATTGAAAAACTTTCTGACGCATTTTTTGTACCAGAAACTCACAACAAAGACTTACCCATGACTTGCTCAAGATTTGCTCAAGATCCGTAATTCTCAAAAATCCACTGATTCTATACTAAATATAGGAGGGGTAGAATGATGCGAACGGTCATTCGAAAACATTTCATCTTGAGCAAATCTTGAGCAACTCTTGCACAAGTATATTTAGAATGCTTCTGGTGTCAGTCTTTCTCAAGACTTGAGCTATAATCTGGCCCAAAGTTCTTGTACAAGGCTTGTCAATTGAATTTGCTACAAGTATCTGGAGCAAGACCCATAGGTAGAAAAAGACACTAACAACTATCGAAATTGAGACCAGATTTGCTCAAGCCTTGAAAAAGATTGCTATATGGATGTTTATGTAAAATCAACACAACTTAAATGTTGATTTTATAATGACATTTTTGGAATGTTACTTTTTTATAAGATAACACTTTTTTGTGTTGGAAAAAATGCGAACTAATAACACAATTGTATTATGTTAAATTGACATAAAAAAGTGTTAGATATTTGACACGGAGAATTTTTGACGCAATGATGGAAAATTTTTTACTGTGCAGTCTAATACAATAATTTTTTATCGAATTTTTTATGACACTGAAGTTGGCAGACATTAAAAATTATTTTAAAATTTTATAATAATGCAATTATTTAAAAAAAAATTTAATTAAAAAATTCCACATGTAAAAATTAATAAAAATTACAAGTGGAAATTTTTAGAAGCATTTTTTTATTGGAATTAATTTGTTATTAAAATTTTTAAAATTGACAGCTGACGGCTAACTTCAGCATTATAATTTTTTCGTAATATTGTTAGCCTGTATTTCCCTCCAGACATTTTATCAGTGAACTACAACTTTACTCGTCCAACCCACAAGAACTCTTCATTGCCAACTGCAGTAATTTTTAAATTCTTATATACCCAAAGGAGTAAAAATTCCTAGCTAGGGTCATTTTGCCCCTTCTTGAGTCCCTAGACCTTTTTTTAAAAAATCAAACTGTAGACTCTTAATCACTAGCAGACCAGCACAGAAATATACTTTTAAGCATTCTACAATTTTTATCGCTTGACTCATCAGAGCTCATCAGCTTCTCTGGTCATAAACAAGACCACTAGCTTGAAATAAAATAATTATTCCGATGTAATTAGTCGATTTTTAGTGTTAGTTTAGAGTGTTGTTATTTTGTGAGTGGTGAGTTATTAAAGTGGGCCGTGAATGAGCGTTAATATGAGAGAAAAAGAGGAGCTGGAGTTTAACGGGCCCTGTAATAAGGTAAATAACGATATGACACCATCAACTCGTGCGTTGGGGCTAGATGCGCTGCATAGTGTTTGCAGGGAGCTCTATCCTGATCAGACAAATCCACTTACTGTCACTGCTATTTTAAAATTTTGGTAATTAATTTTTTTTATTCTGATTTTTAAAAAAATACAAAAAAAATTTTTTTTAATTCTGATTTTTAAAAAAATGCAAAAAAAAATTTTTTTATTGTAATTTTCAAAAATGTCTTAATTTTTTTTATTTTTTATATTTTAATTTAAAAAAATTGCAAGTAGAATTTTTTTTAAATAAAATAATAAAAAAAATTTTTTTAAATACTATTTTTTTGAAATTAATTATTTTCTAGGCTTGGAGGTCCAGATCCTTTAGATTATATAAGTATGTACGAAAATCCAGGAAATCCAGAACTAGGAATTCCTCCACATTGGCACTATATAAGGTGAAATTTTTTTTTTTCATGTTTTTGACCAAAAAAATGTTTGAAATTTTCAAAAAAATAATCTATAATATTTTAAAGATTCAAAATAAAAATTTAAAAAATTTTCTTGCTTGAAAAATTTTTTTTCAAAGTAATTTATATTATTAAAAAATATTTAGTAGACATACATCACAAAACCCATCCCCGTAAATTCTATTTATACATTACTTTGTCATCAGATTCCTTTCCGGTACAGTTTCCGGTTTGTCATTTACTTACAGGAACACCCTAGCCAGAAGCTATTTTTAATCCCTACATCCTTACTTATAAATATAAACTGTCTCAAAGTCTACCATCTGCATTTTTTATCCCCGAAAATTCAAGCGCATATTTGTAATTGATATGTCTTTATTTTTCTGTAAAAAAAAAAATTTTATAAATAAATTTATAAGAACTAAAGTTGAATTTTATCAAATAAATTTTTTTTAATTGAAAAGTAACATAAATATCAAGGAAAAATTTATATCTAAATTTAATCCAGCTTGGGACTATCAGACCTCCATGGAGACGGCAGGTTGCATGCAAAAAGCCTCCCGGGGCAACCTAGCGGGTTCGGGTTTGAACTAACATTTCGTCTTCTTCGAGAACCGGAAGAAAAAACGCCACCTACCTGGCCAGCAAATGTAATGCAGCAGTTGGCTAAGTATGTCTTCACCTCGGGCAACATGCTTCTTCCTGGGGACCATGTGTCCTGGCACTCTCCTCTGGGGAAGGAAAACAGCCGGATAACTCAAATATTGATGGCCAAGGATCCCCAGTTACCAGAGTCAGTGTCGACGCCTCACGGATTGGTAATTTAACTTAATTTTACACATTTAAAATAAATATTGTCAATACAATGCATAATTCTTTTACTATTAAAGCAGAATAATTATAAATAATTATTATTTTCCCGGAATAGCGGCTTTATTATCCGCTAAAATAGTTTTTTTTAAGTTACATTCATTAATTACAAAATTTTTTTGAATTTAGTTCTAAAAATTTCTGTAAGATGGCGTTGCAAAGCGGATATACTACTACGTCACAACCGCGCGAAAATTTGAATTGAAAAAAATTAATTTTGTTGATTTTACGTTTATTTTGCATTAATAACTTAAACTAAACTTTTTAAAAACAATTTAATTAAATCCACAAGTTATTTATTTATTAATAAACGAATATAATAAAAGAAAAGGTTTTTTTGAGTTGATGAACGAGCAGAGAGTGTGTGCCAAAACACGACCGGAGAAACGTTTCATCTACTAATTTTACCTCCAGGTTTCTTTCGTCCAAATAGTCGGCGTGACTCCGGAAGAGCTGCAGGCAGCTCAGCACTGGAACGGCCAGGGAATGATCAACCTCTTGAAAACAGTCCCTGGATGCGGTCCTTGGCTGATCACGAATGTAAACCGGGCCTACTCAGCCATGGAGGATTCAATGGTCGCCGAGCAGGTCCAAAATGGAATCGAGCGGGAGGGTTCCAACCTCAGTGGAGTGTCTGCCAAGTGTTGGTGGGTGCAAATGGAGAACAACGTCAGCTTAGAAAGCTACCGCGAAAAGAAAAGGGATTCTGATGATGAAGACGACGGCGATCTCATCAACAAATTCGGGATTAAGACGGAAAGTATGCAGGACGATGGCTCCCGGGATGGTGATCTGTTTAATAATTACAGTCCGACGGTGAAGACTCTTCCGGGGTTGCATTTGTCCTTCAATTTAGAAGCTGGAAGGATTCTTCCTCTTGCTGTCAAGTTAGTATCTTCATTGCATTTGGTAGGTTAGGTTTGTATTGTTCATGATGATGATCAATGTTTGGTTCTTCCAGAGGAAGAATAATGCATGGAAGACACTTTACATTCAAATCCGTGCTATCACACACTGCGACGACCTTCGTCGCACCCTCGGTCACGGGGAAATTTGTCTCTAGTGATAAACCGTTTGTAGTTCAAGGTCCCTGGTTGCAAGTTCTTATCAATGATGAGCTTGCCGCAAAAATGGCCGAAGAATTTCAGATATTTAATTCACTTACTCAGGTTAGTTTTAATAATTCAAACAAGCTTTTAAATTCAGACTGTTTTTTATTCTATCTAAGTGAAAAATGGCGCGAAAGATTTAAAAGTATTTTTTTTTGTATTTTATTTTAAAAAATGAAATTATGAGGCGTGTTTTTTTGGATTTTCCAAATTTTTTATTTATATACACGGAAAGAACAAGATGACACAGGATATCATCCCAAATTATACTGGGTGAAAAAAAATTTCAGATAGTAGCTAGTATAATCTAGATTATACTGGGTGATATCTGGATTATACTCAATGATATCTGTGATGAAAAAAAATTTCAGATAGTAGCTAGTATAATCTAGATTATACTGGGTGATATCTGGATTATACTCAATGATATCTGTGATGAAAAAAAATTTCAGATAGTAGCTAGTATAATCTAGATTATACTGGGTGATATCTGGATTATACTCAATGATATCTGTGATGAAAAAAAATTTCAGATAGTAGCTAGTATAATCTAGATTATACTGGGTGATATCTGGATTATACTCATTGTAATCTGGATTATACTAGCTACTATCTGAAATTTTTTTTCACCCAGTATAATTTGGGATGATATCCTGTGTCATCTTGTTCTTTCCGTGTATATAAATAAAAAATTTGGAAAATCCAAAAAAACACGCCTCATAATTTCATTTTTTAAAATAAAATACAAAAAAAAATACTTTTAAATCTTTCGCGCCATTTTTCACTTAGATAGAATAAAAAACAGTCTGAATTTAAAAGCTTGTTTGAATTATTAAAACTAACCTGAGTAAGTGAATTAAATATCTGAAATTCTTCGGCCATTTTTGCGGCAAGCTCATCATTGATAAGAACTTGCAACCAGGGACCTTGAACTACAAACGGTTTATCACTAGAGACAAATTTCCCCGTGACCGAGGGTGCGACGAAGGTCGTCGCAGTGTGTGATAGCACGGATTTGAATGTAAAGTGTCTTCCATGCATTATTCTTCCTCTGGAAGAACCAAACATTGATCATCATCATGAACAATACAAACCTAACCTACCAAATGCAATGAAGATACTAACTTGACAGCAAGAGGAAGAATCCTTCCAGCTTCTAAATTGAAGGACAAATGCAACCCCGGAAGAGTCTTCACCGTCGGACTGTAATTATTAAACAGATCACCATCCCGGGAGCCATCGTCCTGCATACTTTCCGTCTTAATCCCGAATTTGTTGATGAGATCGCCGTCGTCTTCATCATCAGAATCCCTTTTCTTTTCGCGGTAGCTTTCTAAGCTGACGTTGTTCTCCATTTGCACCCACCAACACTTGGCAGACACTCCACTGAGGTTGGAACCCTCCCGCTCGATTCCATTTTGGACCTGCTCGGCGACCATTGAATCCTCCATGGCTGAGTAGGCCCGGTTTACATTCGTGATCAGCCAAGGACCGCATCCAGGGACTGTTTTCAAGAGGTTGATCATTCCCTGGCCGTTCCAGTGCTGAGCTGCCTGCAGCTCTTCCGGAGTCACGCCGACTATTTGGACGAAAGAAACCTGGAGGTAAAATTAGTAGATGAAACGTTTCTCCGGTCGTGTTTTGGCACACACTCTCTGCTCGTTCATCAACTCAAAAAAACCTTTTCTTTTATTATATTCGTTTATTAATAAATAAATAACTTGTGGATTTAATTAAATTGTTTTTAAAAAGTTTAGTTTAAGTTATTAATGCAAAATAAACGTAAAATCAACAAAATTAATTTTTTTCAATTCAAATTTTCGCGCGGTTGTGACGTAGTAGTATATCCGCTTTGCAACGCCATCTTACAGAAATTTTTAGAACTAAATTCAAAAAAATTTTGTAATTAATGAATGTAACTTAAAAAAAACTATTTTAGCGGATAATAAAGCCGCTATTCCGGGAAAATAATAATTATTTATAATTAATTATACTGGGTGAAAAAAAATTTCAGATAGTAGCTAGTATAATCCAGATTACAATGAGTATAATCCAGATATCACCCAGTATAATCTAGATTATACTAGCTACTATCTGAAATTTTTTTTCATCACAGATATCATTGAGTATAATCCAGATACCACCCAGTATAATCTAGATTATACTAGCTACTATCTGAAATTTTTTTTCACTACAGATATCATTGAGTATAATCTGGGATGATATCCAGTGTCATCTTGTTCTTTCCGTGTAACTAAAAATAATTTAAAATTATTTTTCAACAGGTCCAACTTCCGAAAACATTTTCCTGGCCTGACTACAACCTCGCGATAACAATCGTATCCGACTGAGAGCAACGAATTTAACCTAACTTTACCACAATGCCTTCTTAACTATTAAAAATAATAATATTTATTAAATATAATTTTATAATTTATACTAGCAAAATACTATATTATAATAATTATTATTATTTATAAACTTATAAATATCTAACGTATGTAAATAATTAAATTGTTTAACCATCAGATCAAAAATGTATTAACATTGATTAATAAATATAATTTTTATACACTTTGTTAATAATAAAGCAATAATGTGAGAGTAAATTATTTATTGATATTAATATTAATATTTATTACTGCGTTTTTTCCGTACAACTGATTTTTTCTTAGACTTTGTCTTCCACATGTGATCCCTAATCGCTGGAATTTCCGATTCGTAGTCATCCTCGGTATTTCGGAGCTTTTTAAACACCCTCAGTGGATTGTATCGCCCGTAGCTCTGTAAAACGCTCGTTTTAGGTTAAAATCTTTGTTCCAAATGAGGTTATGTTCGGATAAATTACCTTGTCGACAAGACTGAAGAAAAATTTCACCGCAGCGACCCAAAGTATGACAACCAGACAAGCTTCTGCAAAGTCTTCGACATTTTCTGAGCTAATTGACCTGACGACGTTGACCACTCCCCGGAATACGTTCGCAAATGTTTGCATTGTTTCGATGCACAAGTCCCGCAAAAAACAGACAACCTGGAAAATTAAATGAGAGATGGCGATTGCCAAGTCGACAAATCGACCCAAAAACTCCATCAGGATTCCCAGGGAGATTTCGAAGGTGTCTCTTATCCACGAGCTGATGTCCATGCACCCGGTTCGCAATTGATCGTAGATTAGTGATGATCGGTACATTTTCTGGATTTATAACCTAATATTGATGTGCGTGAAACAAAGAGTAAAAATTTTTTGAAAATTATTTTACTGACACTGATTAAAAAAAAATTATCACTTTTTAATTTTTGAATTTTAAAATTACGAATTAAAATTTATTTTACGAGGAATAATTTATTGGACATGACAATTTAAAGGATGTCTACGATGTGAATGTTGCGATGTTTATTAGCGTGACAGATTGTTTTTTATTTTGAATTTTAGATTGGATATTATTTTTTTCAATAACGCAGTTGCAGTGGTCAGAAAAAATCGAGTTAATTTTTTCTATCAAAGAGATTGATTTTTGGAGAAATTGGAAAAAAAAAAAATTTTGAAAAAAATTGAAATTTTTTTTTTTTCAAATTTCTTGAAAAATTAATCTCTTTGATTGAAAAAATAAAGATTTTAGAGAAAATAATTTTTTTTTCATTGAAGAAATTAATAAAAATCGAAAAGTTGCTCATAATGGAGATTTTTGCAAAAACAAAGAATTTGAAGCTTCGGGGCACTATGAAAAAAAAATCGCAGCGCTTTGAATTTTTCAGGGATTTTAGGGGACACTTGGAGGTTAAAAAATTACCGACAATATCCTTTGTTCATCCATTTTATCCAAAGTTATACCAAGTTATCCAAATATCCTTAATTATGCGAATTTTTGTCGTTTTTTCAGTTAAAGTTTTCAATTAAAAAAAAATTTTTTTGATAAAAGCTACTCACAGTATCTTATAGAGAATATCGTGTAGTTTTCAAAACCGTCCTTCGATTTTCTATACGATCATTATTTCCAGAGTTATTGATTGTCAAAGTGAAAAAGTACTTTTTTGCTTTGATTGACGATAACTCCGCGGCAAATCATCGTACAGGCTTTTTGATTACGTCAAATTGAAGGGCATTAAATTTTCTAAAAAAGCTTTTTAGCGAAACAATGGAAAAAAATTTTTTGAAGCCCGTAGACCTTTTTTAAGACGAGAAAAAATTTGGAAAATTTTTTTTTTGTGGTTTTCTTAGGATTTCTCCAGACCCGAACATGATAAAAAATTTTCATGGTCATATCTGAAAACTAGACACTTGGAGCTACAATTTATCTTTTTTTTTTTTTTTTTGACTCTAATTAATTTTACTATTTCAAATTTCATTTTTTGCCCACTGAGTAAACGAGGTAAGTGAGTAAATAAATCGAAAGTAGGTCTTGGGTACTCTGGATAACACGATAATTACGAGGGTAATAAGCGATGATATCATTTCGGCTCATTGTACGCTCTAAAACAACAATGACTTTGTCCTTTGCGTAACTTACGAATTTACTTTAACAAGATAATGAGCCATAACTTATCACAAGTACTATTTAACAAAACGAGATGGTGGTCTTCTGTTACTTGTCTCAAGTCCTTAGCACCGATAACCGGAGAAACATAAAAAATGACACTTAAGTAAGATATCTTGTGCAATCTCCGACAAAAACTTGCCCAAAGTTCTACATTAATTTATTACTGTTCTAGAAAAGGTCAATGGCTATCGATTGTCGGGTTGTATTGTTTGGTCTTACCGATCTCAGCTTCCGTGATTGACGCCCCGCGCAATGGTAGTTTCAGTTACAATCACAATTCTTAATCAAAACCTCGATTAATCTTGTTCTGTTCTTCCAGTGGTGTCTAATCAGTGCATGAGTGAAGCTTGTGCTGAAGAGCGCTTGGAAACCGGTAAGTTCCACTCTTAAGCTCCTATTGCGTCTAATTGCTTGATCATATTGTCTTTCATTGCACTAGTCTCGCGGATCATGAGGTACCGCGATGAAAAAGTGAACCCTTGTGACAATTTCTACAAATTTGCCTGCGGAAGGTACAAAAAATCCGACAAATCCAACGATTATTCTCACCTGATTGCTCTCAAGCACGATTTCATCGAAAAGATCATCAAAAAAGGAATTTCTTCCGACTTCAAACCTTACAAACTCATCAACAACATCTACAAGACATGTATGAACAGAGGTGAGCACTAATTAGCATGATCTAAAAGAGCTTGTTACAAAAGTCGCTCTTTTTTAGAGCAAATGGGCCAGCAAGCTCTGCAACTGATGGCAGGAATCATCAAAAGCCTTGGAAACTGGCCAATCTTGGACCCCAATTGGTCTGAAGAGAATTTTGACTGGATAGAGTTCAGCAGCGACGCCAAAAAAGCTGGGTTCGATGTTAATTTCTTCCTAGATTGGGCGCCACAGCGTCTCACTCGTGAAAATCAAAGGATTCTTCGTTACTCCGTTAGGGTAAGTAGAAACGCAACGCTCTGGTAATGGTAAAGTAGTTTTGGTGGTAATATAACCCAACAGATGGCGCGGTCCTACTTCGACTACGCAATGGAAGCAAAGACTATCATCAAAAGAGAGATGTACGCGGACTATATGCTAAAAATCGCCGGGCAGTTGGGAGCAGACATTGGTAACGTCATCCAGGAGCTGAACGAAGCCTTTCTGTTCGAAAACAAGCTGTATGACATCATTTCCGGGACCAAGTGCAGCAAGACTGAAGACATTAGCTTGGAAGATTTGAAGAAACAGTGGCCCAGTATCGACTGGAGCAGGTTCGTCGACAAAACTCTGATTCCTTTTGTGGATACTAACGAGGACCCGATTTTCACCGTATGGAACGCTACCTCTTTGACGGAATTCGCTCTGTTGATGGAAAAGACTCCCAAACGGGTGCAAGCTAACTACGCCGTCTGGAAGCTGATCCAGTACTCGGTTCTATTCCTGCCTGAGGAGTTTCGAAAGACGCGGAAGATGTTCCTGAAACTTGTAGGTTTTCCGGAGGAGCCGCTGAGTAGTGAGTGTGCTGAGGTAGTCACGACGAATGCAAAGTACGCGGTGATCAACCTGTACCTGGATCATTATCAAAGCAGCCAAGGGACTGTCGAGAACATGGTCACTGCGCTGAGCAACCAAATGATCAGGATGATCAAAGAATCTGATCTGGATGACGAAGCTAAGCGCGAGGGGATTAAAGCTATCACTGAGATGTCTGTTGTCTTTGGAACCTCGGAGAAGCTTTCTATCTCGAAAGAGTTGAAGAGGTTCTACGCTGACGCGCTTGTGGTGAAGAACAACTTCTTGCAAACGCTTCTGAACCTCAATATTTTTTAAGACGAGAAAAAATTTGGAAAATTTTTTTTTTTAATTTAATTTGTACACCTGTTATATTTATCATCTTGTTCTGCAACAAGAAATAAAATTTAATGTATTTTTTTTTGACACTAATTAATTTTACTTTTTCAAATTTCATTTTTTGCCCACTGAGTAAACGAGGTAAGTGAGTAAATAAATCGAAAGTAGGTCTTGGGTACTCTGGATAACACGATAATTACGAGGGTAATAAGCGATGATATCATTTCGGCTCATTGTACGCTCTAAAACAACAATGACTTTGTCCTTTGCGTAACTTACGAATTTACTTTAACAAGATAATGAGCCATAACTTATCACAAGTACTATTTAACAAAACGAGATGGTGGTCTTCTGTTACTTGTCTCAAGTCCTTAGCACCGATAACCGGAGAAACATAAAAAATGACACTTAAGTAAGATATCTTGTGCAATCTCCGACAAAAACTTGCCCAAAGTTCTACATTAATTTATTACTGTTCTAGAAAAGGTCAATGGCTATCGATTGTCGGGTTGTATTGTTTGGTCTTACCGATCTCAGCTTCCGTGATTGACGCCCCGCGCAATGGTAGTTTCAGTTACAATCACAATTCTTAATCAAAACCTCGATTAATCTTGTTCTGTTCTTCCAGTGGTGTCTAATCAGTGCATGAGTGAAGCTTGTGCTGAAGAGCGCTTGGAAACAATCTTATCATTTTACTGATGGATTTTTGACAGATATCCAGGTCCCGATGATTCCTAGCCCTCTGTTTAACAACGACAGACCAATGTACATGAACTTTGGGGCTGGAGGATCCTACATGGCTATGACAATCGCGGAAGCGCTTGTTGACCTTGGAAGGAACTCCTCCGGGAAAATTAGAGAGCAAGCTGAGTGCTTCTCGCATCTGTATGATGACCTTGATCGAACGAAGGTGACCAATGTAAGCCTAATCATGGATTTAGTTGGATTCAATTGGATTGACCTGTTGTTGGTTTCAGATTAGCGAAGATCAAGTCCTAAGGAACATGATTACCCAGTACGTTGGGTTACGTGCTGCCTGGGCGACTTATCAGAGCTGGGCAGCCAAGTACGGAACAGAACCAGCTTTAGAAGGAATCCCTTACTCCCAGGAGCAGCTGTTCTGGATATCTTTCGCTCAGTCGTTTTGCTCCGAGTACAAGAAATCCAATGATCCTCTTGATGGTGGCTTTTCTGGCCAAGGTGTCGTTGACTATAAGATGATGAAGATTCTCGGGAATATTCCGGAAATTTCAGCGGACTTTCAGTGTCCTTACGGGTCTAGGCTTAATCCTGTTAATAGATGTTCTTGGTTGTAGCTTTGGAACTCGTAAACGCTTAAAGAAATAAATTTATGATTGCAAGTGGAAAATTTTAGCTTATTTCAGAATCCCATCCAAAGAATCCAGCGTTTAAAAATCTTGAACTTTGGTCTTCATTGGTTGTTATTAATCCAAGGTTGTATGTTTGCATTCTGCTTATTGCAATTCTAGGTAATAAGATAATGATTTAATTCAATTGAAATTACCGTGACTCACATGGTTACTACTTAAGAAGCTGCAAATTGGAACTTTGGTGCAGTGCAAGTTGACCAGTTGATACTTCAAGATGGAACACAATTCATTTCGAAAGTAAGTTTTCGCACAATTTTAATATCGAATCATTGATAAGCGATGTTGGTTCCAGGTTCAACGAGCGTGTTTTGCTCTTAGCTGTGATAGGATTCATCAGCTTCCTTCCAAGCTCTTCCAGCCAGCCGTCCGATTTAGCAGCCCGAGTGATGAAATACCGCGACAGCAGCATCAATCCTTGCGATAACTTCTACGCATTTGCCTGTGGAGGCTTCACAGAAACCGACAAGGCTGATGACTACCACCTAGGAGCGATGGCTCATAAGAACATCAAGAAGCTGATCCAAAAGGGAACTTCTTCTGAAGCCAAGCCATACAAGCTGATTGGTGACATCTACAAGACCTGCGTCAACAAGAGTAAGTAACTTTGGTTGATCAAGTAGCAAAGATTGGTGACGTGCTTCTGCGTAGATGCAAGAGGACAGCAAGCTTTGGAGCTGATGAAGAAGATCATCAAGAGTTTGGGAAACTGGCCCGTGTTGGAAGGTGACAAGTGGAAGGAAGATGACTTCAATTGGGTTGATTTCACCGGCAATGCCAAGAAGGTTGGTTACAACATCAACTACTTCCTGGATTGGGAACCAAAGGGTCATGGACTATCAAAATCCGAATACGTTGTCAGGGTAAGTCAGCTTTTTTAAATCTTAGCTTGAAATGGATTCCTAGATGCTGATGTTGACAGATGTCTCCAACTGACATCGAATCCTTCATGGCGAAGAAACCTTCGCAGAAGCAAACTTACGTGAACTATAGATTGAAGATAGCCGAACTTTTGGGAGCAACTGGAACCTTTGCTAAAGACATGGAAGGAGCTCTTGAGTTTGAAGAGAAATTGCTGAATATAAGTACCGAAAAGTGTCGAATGAGCAACTTCACCATCAAAGAGCTTCAGCAAAAGTGGCCCAGTATTAATTGGATCGAATTTGTTGGGAAAACTCTGACACCTTTCACGGAAATGGACAAACCTGTTCTGAATGTTTGGGACCCTGCTGCTCTCACGGAACTCATTGGTCTTTTAGCCAAGACTCCGAAACGTGTGCAAGCTAACTACGCGATATGGAAGATTGTCCAGTATTCAGTTCCTTATCTGACTGAAGAGTTCAGGGATGTGCAGAAGAAGTTCTATCAGGAAGTTGGGTTTGTTGAGGAGCCTCTAGAGGATTCTTGCGTTCAAATGGTCAAGAAGTACGCAGGGGTCGCTTTGCAGTATCTTCATTTGAGTCATTATCAGAGCAGCCAGATGAACATCAGAAGAATGGTCGAGTTTATTCAGAATGCGATGATGAAAATGGTCGAAAGTTCGGAAACCATTGATGCTAAGGCTAAGGATAAGGGTTCTAAAGCTGTTAAGGGAACTCCAGTGACCATTGGGCCGATCGAGGAATTGGTCATTCCTGGAGGGTTGGAAAAATACTACGCTGGTGCGCGAGTTGTGCAAGATAACTTACTGCAGACCGTCTTGAACTTGAATCTAGTCAAAATGAGGAAACCTTCTTCATGCATTGATTCAGAGGAGCCAGGGATCCCGGATGTTGTGGAGGGTCGCTTACGTAAGTCTGACAATCGTATTGACCATATAAATAATATAAAAAGCACAGTCAGAAAGATAAATTATTGTTGAAGTTATTATAATTTTTTTTAAATCGACTAATTGCTATTTTTACATAAAAAAGTGGTTTAATGGCTTATGGAGGGGATTTATCAAGTCCTTATGGAGGGACAAACACGATAACTTTTGAAAATATATATTTTTAAACTCAATCTATTTTTTAATCTCTTCATCTATCTTATGGGAAGCTGCGGATTGAAAATGGCAGCTTAATATTTTTTTTTTTAGTTATAATTAATTTTTTTTCGGCTGGCAGTTCAAGAAATTTCGGGTCTTTTGAGCAGCCATATATAATTATTTATTTGTAAATAGAGGTTAAAGACAGCTGCATACTATACTAAATAGTTCTTAAGCCTGGCGACTGCCGGTAATACAGTTCCCTAGTGTGTCTTTTTATGATTTACTTTAAACTTAAGCGGGCGTTTAATTCGTATTTAAATAAATACTATTAGCGGACAAAATTTGAACGAACTTTAAAATATAATTGTAAATAAAATTAATTTCTTATAATTTATTCTTAATTAACTCTTTATAATTATCTTTTGAATTTATTCTTATAGTGTACAGTGGATAATTTTTTTTACTGACATTTGACATAAAATTCAAACTACTTTTATATAGACGTTCCAACTACCATGATTCCCGGACCCTTTTTCAATGAAAGCCGACCAATGTACATGAATTTCGGCGCCAGCGGCACTTACATGTCCACCGGATTCGCCGATTCCTTCTTCCGCAAAGCAAATCCTAATCAAGATTCTGTAAAAAAACAGCTCGAATGTTTCCAACACTACTACGACGACTTATCCTCCGAGACAAAGCGAAAAAACGTAAGCATCTTCAAGTTTGCAGCCAAGTATCCTACTCTTCAATTCTATATCCTTCGACTCCTTACAGCTGCAACGCAATAGATTCCATGAAGACCTGATAGTCCAGCGTCTTGGATTCCGCACCTCTTGGGCCGCTTACAAGATCTACACCGCTCAACATGGCGCAGAACCTTCTCTTCCAGGGTTGCCTTACAGCGTGGACCAATTGTTCTGGATATCCTTCGCGCAGGCATCTTGTTCGCAATACTACGAGCTGAAGGAACAAAGGGACATCAACAACAACCAATTCAATGCTGTTGAGTACGTGATGACGAAGGTCCTGTCAACTGTTCCTGAGATTTCAGAGGCTTTCCAATGTCCTCTTGGTTCCACTCTTAATCCTCTTCACAAATGTGCTTGGTAGCTTCATATTGATGAAATCTAGGATGTATTTCATTTTCTATGTAATCAGCTTGGTAGAATTTTAAATAAACGATGCAACTGTTTTTGTTATGATTAGTTATTATGCTTCTACCCAATTTAGAATTGACTAATCAATCCACAAAATTATAATTAGATCAAAAAAAAATTTCTAATGACCTAGATACTGATGATCTATGCTGGATGAGTCAATGCTAGCTTTACAGGCTTCTAGATATTTTATATGATGACAGAATATGATATCATTGATGATGATGATGAGTTTGTCCTTGCTCTTGACGAAAGTCACTCACAAATTTACTTTAATAAGGTAATAATGTTCTGATTTAACATTAATTATAATAACTCACAATCCTGCTATTTAACAAACTGGAGGATCAGCTTTCTGCTATTCAACGTAAGCAGTCTGTCAGTGACACTAAATCCCAGCGATGCGTCAGTAAGTTCTATCAAAGTGATCCAGTGAAATCTTTTGCTAATCAGTGTTCATTTCGCAGAACAAATTGCTGGTTTGGATCCAGCTTGTTCATAGTCATCAGCCTTTGCTCGATAGCACCAACAGCTTCTACTATCTCATGCACCACCGACGCCTGTTCCGTGGAGCAACTGGAATCCGGTAAGTCCTTACCTTCCTAATACCCAATTTTCCTCATCATCTTCTGATGCAGCCGCTAGGATCGTCAGAATTCGGGACGCTTCAATCAACCCTTGCGACAACTTCTATCGGTTCGTCTGTGGGAACTCCAAGAAAGCGAAAAAACCTGAAGCTCATCCCTTGTCGAAGGCTGACTACGTAGACCACCTGATCCAGAAGGGAGCTTCTGATTTCAAACCTTACAGACTTATTGAAGACTTCTACAAGACATGCGTCAACAAGGGTAAGTAGCTTTGATTGATTAAGGAGCGAAGATTGACTTGGTTTTGCTTAGATGCAAAAGGACAGCAAGCTCTGGTGCTGCTGAGGAAGATCTTCAAGAATTTGGGTCGCTGGCCGGTTCTAGAAGGGAACCAGTGGAAGGAATCTGGGTTCAACTGGATCGACTTCTCCAGCAACGCCAAGAAGGCTGGATTTGACGTTAACTTTTTCCTGGATTGGGTTCCGAAGCCAACTTATGTTGGGCGCCGAAAGACTCTAAGCTATTCTCTCGTGGTAAGTGTTTTGGGGTAGATCAATTTGTAGATTCTTCAGTGGTTGTGTCAACAGATGGCGGAGAGCTACTACGACCCTGCAATGACTGAGAAGACAACTCTTCAGAGGCAGATTTACAGTGACTATGTGTTGAAGATAGCTCGGCTTCTTGGAGCAGAAGTTGATGACTTTGTCAAAGACATGGAAGATGCCTTTGAATTCGAGGAAAAGCTGGCGAACATCAATGTGACGGAAAGTAGCGACTTTCCCCAAGATGTCACGGTAGAAGAACTGCAGAAACGCTGGCCGAGTATCGAATGGAAGCGGTTCGTCGACAAAACTCTGATCCCTTGGGTAGACACTGACAACCCGATTTTGACGGTGTGGAATGATTCTGCTCTAACGAAGTTCGCTGAGCTGATGTCCAAGACTCCGAAGCGGGTGCAAGCGACCTACGGGATCTGGAAGGTGGTCCAGTACTCGATTCCTTACTTGATGAACGAGTTCAGGGAGATGCAGAAGCTTTTTCACAGAGTTGTAGGACATCTAGAAGCTCCTCGGGAAGATTACTGTGTCGATATGGTCAAGAAGTACTTGGGGATAGCTTTGAAGTACAAGTACTTGGATCAACACAAGAGGAGCCAAGCGATGGTCAGGAGTATTGGTGAGTCTATCAAGCAGGAATTGATCAAGATGATTAGAGAGTCGAAGACTTTGACCAAGGAAGCTCAAATGGATGGAATTAAGACTGTTGAAGACATTCCTTTCACTATTGGGCCTACGGTGAAACTGGGGAATTCGAAGGAATTGAGGAAGTACTACGCAGATGCGAAGGTTGTTAAAGGCAACTTCCTTCAGACTGTCTTGAATTTAAATGTCTTTAAGATGAAGAAGGAGTTTTGCATTGAGACGGAATTGGAAGTCGCTAAGTTTAATGAAGATTATTCGGTCCATCCAGGAATGCCGGAAATACAGAATGATATTCTATGTAAGTTCGATAAGACATTACTTACCAAATCTCGAACTGGTCGCTAAATCATTGTAATTCTTGATAGATATCCCTACATCGATGATTCCCAGCCGATTGTTCAACCAAAACCGTCCAATGTCCTTGAACTTTGGTGCTACCGGTAGTTATATCGCTTTCAACCTTGCCGAACCACTGATCCACATCGGAACCAACTTGACAGCTCTAATGCAAGGCGAGGAGCCACCAAATCTCGAATGTTTCCGTCAATACTCTGACTTACCAGCAGAGCAAGCTAAATATTACGTAAGTTGCCCGGAAAATCCACTCAAACATCCTCTAAAACTTCCCTTTTCAGATTCGTCGCACCAAGCCTGAGGAGCTGATTACCCAATACCTCGGATTTCGCAGTTCCCGAGCGGCTTACGGAACCTACGAACATCTACTTGGCGCAGAACCTCCTCTGCCAGGCGTTTCTTACACCGGAAGGCAATTGTTCTGGATTGGATTCGCCCAATCTATCTGCGACGAATTCTCGAAGGATGACTACCCTCGAACAATTGACGGCGGTAAATTCAACGACCTTGAGTACATGATGATGAGGATCCTGTCGTTCATTCCTGAGATCAGTGAGGATTTCCAGTGTCCTGTTGGCTCTAAGCTCAATCCAGAACGTAAATGCTCCTGGTGGTAAGCGATATTGTTTGATATAGCTTGATATTGTTGTGAAATTAATGTACAAATAGCTGTTATGAAAATAAAGGTTTAATTCAAGAGTGTTTTATTTATTCGAATTGTAAGAGCATTTTGATGAGTCTATTCAAAGGAAGAAATATCTGGCAATTTGGGATCGGAAATTGTGAGTTGTGGAAAGTTTGTAATGGACAAGATCAGAGCAATGAGATCTTTGTCAGTGCTCTATTTCATGTTAATAGTACTAGAATGACATTGTGCTTTGCCCTTGAGCCTTAGTTTACAGGGGGAATTTATTTAAATGAGCTAATAGGGGATTATTCAATGAATGGCAAGCGCCTTAACTGGTATTTAACAACGTGAGGTGCTCGATGCTTGCTATTCATGGCGAGGAGTTCGTAGAGTGACAGTTTAACTTGATCCACAATGAAGCCTAACCTGTTTCATAAGTAAGTTTTTGCATACCAAATTTTATATACCAAAAATTCGGTAACTAAAACTAAAACGGTGCTTTAAGGACTGCTGGCGTTTTGCTGCTAACTGTGATAGGATTCGTATTTCTTCCGAATTCTTCAGCAGCGGTGGTTGACACTACGCAAAATGACGGTAAGTAACTTCACTGTTGCTAATTGTTCAGTAGGTTATGTTGATTGTTTTAAAGCAGTGGCGTCGCACAAGTGCACTGGCAACACTTGCTCGGTGGAACAGTCAGAAATTGGTGAGTTGTTGAAGTTATTGATCAAAAAAGTCATCGTATTAACTGTTTAATTCGATGCAGCGGCCCGAGTTACAAGATACCGGGACGTCAACATAAATCCTTGCGACAACTTCTTCGGATTTGCGTGTGGAGGCTACAAGAAAACCGACAAAGCTGATGATTACACTCATCTGGAGGTCTTGAGGAACGAGAACATCAAGAAGCTGATCCAAAAGGGAACTTCTTCTGAAGCCAAGCCATACAAGCTGATTGATGACATCTACAAGACCTGCGTCAACAAGAGTAAGTAACTTTGGTTGATCAAGTAGCAAAGATTGGTGACGTGCTTCTGCGTAGATGCAAGAGGACAGCAAGCTTTGGAGCTGATGAAGAAGATCATCAAAAGCTTGGGGAGCTGGCCGTTGTTGGAAGATGATAAGTGGAAGGAAGATGACTTCAATTGGATTGATTTTACTAGCAATGCCAAGAAGGTTGGTTACAATATCAACTACTTTTTGGATTGGGAATCTTCGACGATCTACAAGGACAAGAAGAAGGTCATCAGGTATTCTGTTACGGTAAGCAGATCTATCAATCTGATAGAAATGAGATTTATGTAACAGTTGCGGTTATTTTTTGGATAGATGGCTAGAACTCACTTCAATGGTACCAAAAGCAATGAAATCGTTAAGCAGAAGTCGATCTACACCGAGTTCATGGTCAAAATAGCGAAATTAATGGGCGCCAGTGATAACGCCAGCAAGGAACTGAGCGATGCATTTGATTTCGAAGCTAAGCTCCAAGAAATAAACGGCCGGAACGTTTCTGACTACACTCCACAAGTAACTTTAGGAAACTTTGAAAAGCAAATTCCGGGAATTGAATGGAGCAAGTTTATCGAGAAGACCTTGAAACCTTTTGTGGACCCTGATGAGAAGCCGATCATGACAGCAAGGAACTTGACTGCCTTGACGGAATTCGTTAAGCTGATTGAGAAGACTCCCAAGCGCGTGCAAGCTAACTACGCCATTTGGAAGCTGATCCAGTACACGCTGCCGTTCTTGCCTAACGAGTACCAGGAGGAGCAGAAGGCCTTCCAGAAGCAGGTAGCTTACACTGAAGCTCCTGTGGAAGACGTCTGTATCCAAGCAGTCAAAAAGTACGCCAAGTATGCCGTGAACTCGCTGTACCTGGACCAGTTCAAAAGCAGCCAAGAAACCATCAAGACCATGGTGGCTGCTGTCAAGGAAGACATGATCAAGATGGTGAAGGATTCCAAGACGCTGACTGAAGAAGAGAAGAACGGTGCTATTGAGGTCGTTAAGAAGATGATTTATTCTATTGGACCCTCGGAGAAACTTCTGGACCCGAAGGAATTGGAGAAGTTCTACGCGGATGCCCAGGTTGTTGAAGATAACTTCTTGCAGACAATCTTGAACTTGAATCTCTTCAAGCTGAAGAAGGAACTGAGCAACAAGGTCCAGTCTGAAGTCTTCCCGTTCTTTATTGTCAAGTCGATCCATCCTGGAATTCCAGAGAACTTCAATGGATATTTGTGTAAGTTGTCCTTGAATTTTGCATAACCTTGATTCGTATGGATCTAATGATTCCGTTGGTTCAAACAGACATACCAATTTCGATGGTGTCCAGCCCGTACTTCAACGCGAACCGTCCAATGTACATGAACTTGGGCGCCAGTGGGACCTACATAGCGACGAATATTTTCAAGTCGATATCTTTCTTCGGTCGAAAATCTACGGAAGCCGGGGAACTGGCCACTAACGACCGCGTTGATTGCTTCCGCAACGAATTCGTCAACCTGACTGACGCTTCCAAGCCCAACGTAAGAATCCTTCGATCAAAGCTTGATATAGCAATTCTGATGTTCTTTTTTCTTTGCAGTTACGCAACAGGACTGTTGAAGATATGATCAGCTACTTTATGGGGCTTCGGACTGCTAGAGCTACTTACCAGAACTACGTCGCCAAGAATGGAGCCGAGCAACCTCTTACTGGACTGACTCACACTCCGGAACAGCTCTTCTGGATGTCGTTCTTCCAAGGGCTATGTCCTGTTTATTCAAGGCTGAGCGAAGCTGACCTCAACAAAGTCAACCGGGAAGCTCTGATGGTTAAGCTTCTGGCGAATATTCCTGAAGTAGCTGCGGATTTCAAGTGTCCTGCTGGGTCTAACTTGAATCCTGAGAAAAGATGTATCTGGTGGTAGTTTAGAGGCTTAGCAAATTTTAGAATTAGTTGTTTTACAAATTATGGTTGCACGTTTCAAATAAATGATTTCAATATTTAATGTTGTTGTTATTTTTCCCAACTGATCGTTTGAAATGATTCATAATATTTTAAAAGGTAGTCTAGATCCAAAAGTAAGAAATTCGTTTCCGGACGTATTCTTGCTAGCCGTTAGCCAATTTAGCGGCTTACGTCAACGTCAATTACGAAATGACGTCCGCCAAATTGAATTAGCTGACCAAGACTTAACACTATCGTAACTAGCAATCAGTTAAATGAGATAATACCATTGTGACTCACGCGATTATTTGAACAATCATCAATTTGGTAGCACAGCTACTATAAGTTTTGAGGAAAGCGTTCACTAATCCTTAGTTGAATCTTCCGTTCTGGGACGATCAAAGCTGCTCCAGTTTTAGCTTTTCGTTCAAGATTCGTCAAAATGATTTGGATCCTGGCCTTCTTAGCCATTTGTGCGGGTTCAATCCCAGGTAAGTCGTCCTTGATGATCTATGAAAATACGACTAATCGATTTTGAACTTGCAGGACTTGTAGAAGCAGCGGTATGCAACAGCGTCACTTGTTACAATGAAGGTAAGACGATTAATTGAAGATAGACATCATTTAGCACTAATTTTGTCTTTCAGCGGAGAGAATCCTTAAATTCCGCAGTGTCACCCTGAAACCATGCGACAATTTCTTCGGTACCGTTTGCGGGAGGTTTAAGCAGCTTGATTGGATCAAAAACCATGAAATGGACCCACTGGCAAGAGTAGACGCTGAGACTTTGATAAAGGACATGACAAGCTCTTCATTCAAGCCCTACCAGTTTGCGGAAGATCTCTACAAGACCTGCATGGATCCTAGTAAGACACTTGATGATTTAAATCATTCTCAGACTGATCAAATGGGTTCTTTCAGATTCTCTTGGAGAAAAAGATGAATTTATGGTCATCGTGCACCTGAGCACCTTTCTCAGGTCATTGGTCTTCAAAGAGGACAAGCCAACCGAGGCTAACTTCGATTGGATTGGATTCACAGCCACTGCTAAGAAACTTGGATTCACCACCAACTTCTTCTTGGACTTCAAACCTAGTCCTACTTACGATGCTCAGAACAGCTCTTTGAGATATTCCATCCAGGTACTTGTTGATCGAATTGAAAAGAGAATATTCTGACTAACTTATCTTCCAGATGGCTCCGTCGTACTTCGACCTCTTGGTAGATGGCAATAACGCCACGCAAAGGGAAATGTATCTCCAGTACATCACCGACGTAAGACAACTCATGGGAGAAGACGTCGACCAAAAGCATCTGAAGAACATGTACGACTTTGAATGCAAGTTGGCTGAAATAACAGTTCCCGAAAGTAAGTATCACACTGATGACATCACCGTTGAAGATCTCCAGAAGCGTTGGCCGAGTATCGATTGGAAGCGGTTGATCGACGAAGTCTTGATGCCCTTTGTTGATCCGAATGAGAAACCCGTCTTCACAGTTTGGAATGACGCTTCTTTGACCAAGTTCGAAAAGCTGATGAAAGAAACACCAGGACTTGTTTATGCTCACTATGCTATTTGGAAAGCCACGCAATTTGGCGCTCCATTCTTCACCAAAGGAATTAGGGAAGCACACAAGGCCTTCCACAGTCAACTGGGTCATTCGGAAAAGCCGAGAAAAATTGTTTGCGAAGAAGCCGTCAAGAAGTATGCGCAGTACGCTATCCAGCATATGTATCTGACCAAGCACAAGAAGAGTGTGGAGATTATTGAAGAGATGACCGAGGCTATCAAGGAGGAGATGATCAAGATTATTAAGGAGTCTAAGATCTTGGACAAAGAGGACAAGCTAGAGGGAATCGATATCTTGGAAGATATGCCAGTTACCATTGGTCTGTCGTCAAACTTGACTGATTCCAAGAAATTGGAAAAGTTTTATCAAGGAGTTGAGGTTTTTAAAGATAATTATCTGAAGACTATCTTGAGCTTGAACGTGTTCATCGCCAAAAAGGAGTATAGTAACGCAGTCCACAAGGAATTCTTTCAGTATTTGGTGAAGCGGATTCACTTTCCAGGACTCCCGGATAACTACGCTGGGCATCTTTGTAAGTGAGACTGAATTTGTTAATTTTCTAATTGGCCAGTAGATGAATCCACGTGGAAATCTATCATTGTTGAATTCTAGACATTCCACTGAATATGATTCAAAGCGAGTCATTCAACGCAGACCGTCCAATGTACATGAACTACGGCGCCGCTGGAGCATTTATAGCTCGTGAAATGTTCAAAAGTCTGGCACATCTTGGAAGACATTGGTTAGACAATGGAACAGAGCTTGCGAATGATCACCTAGATTGCTTCCGTAACCAGACTGCGAAGATCTCAGAGCCTACTCTTAAGAATGCTGTGAGTATATTCTTACGATTGGATCGAATTGAACCAATTGTCATTTCCTGATCTCAATTTCTAGATAAGGCAGCACGCAGAGAGAGATTACATCAGCTACAATGTTGGATTCCGCGCTGTCTATGCAGCTTATCAAAATTTTGTTAAGAAATCTGGAGTGGAACCAATGCTACCGCGATTGGATTACTCTCAAGAAACCGTGTTCTGGATGTCGTTCCTGCTGCCCGTTTGTTTTGCTAATGCCGAGCCGAATCAGCTGCGTGCTTACGGAGAACCAAAGTTGACGATGTTTGAATACATGATCATGGGTATCTTCGCTAATGTTCCGCAGATTTCGACTCATTTTGGGTGTCGTGTTGGTTCTCATATGAATCCTAAGCATAAGTGTTCCTGGTTGTAATCCTGAAGGGTCATTCATTTTAAAAATCTTGTTCTGAGTAAATTAAATACATAAAAGCTTTTACTGTTAATACTACTTTCAATTTTTCGATAATTTTATGTCAAACGTCAGGAGAAAAAAAATAATTATCCACTGTACACTATAAGAATAAATTTAAAAGATAATTATAATGAGTTAATTAAGAATAAATTATAAGAAATTAATTTTATTTACAATTATATTTTAAAGTTCGTTCAAATTTTGTCCGCTAATAGTATTTATTTAAATACGAATTAAACGCCCGCTTAAGTTTAAAGTAAATCATAAAAGACACACTAGGGAACTGTATTACCGGCAGTCGCCAGGCTTAAGAACTATTTAGTATAGTATGCAGCTGTCTTTAACCTCTATTTACAAATAAATAATTATATATGGCTGCTCAAAAGACCCGAAATTTCTTGAACTGCCAGCCGAAAAAAAATTAATTATAACTAAACAAAACAATATTAAGCTGGCATTTTCAATCCGCGGCTTCCCATAAGATAGATGAAGAGATTAAAAAATAGAATGAGTTTAAAAATATATATTTTCAAAAGTTATCGTGTTTGTCCCTCCATAAGGACTTGACAAATCCCCTCCATAAGCCATTAAACCACTTTTTTATGTAAAAATAGCAATTAATCGATTTAAAAAAAATTTTAATACCTTCAACAATAATTTATCTTTCTGACTGTGCTTTTTATATCATTTATACGGTCAATACGATTGTCAGATGCAATTTAATGTAACAAAACGTTTTTGATTTTAGCCGCTACTATAAAACTGCCTTGATTTCGTTTATTACCCTTGACTCACCGTCAACCTTAACAGGATAATAGCCTCCAATGATTCAATTTACTAATTCAATTTCTGTATATTCGTTTAAAATACCGAAGAAAAATCAACATCGTTCCTTTGACCTCAACAACCGCAAAAATGCTTTGCTATCTTATTTTCTTATTATATAATTTCGTTTATGCAATTTATTAAGTTATTCAAGAAACGGACTTGACCAGCCTGGCTCTTGACCTCTGTCTGTTTTCCGCAGATAAGACCAAGACTCACATTATGACTTCCTACCCTTGAATTTTTCTTCAAGATCTAATTTTTCAAGTATACTTACTATATAAATGACGTGATATAGACACTTATTACTCGTCTAGAAATTATTTTAAGCGACATGATGGGTAAATCTTATAAGTAAGTATGCCTAGTCTTTAATACGTACCTTCAAATACTATTTCCTCAGCCATTTTCTTCTTAACTTTCATCCCTTATTTATACTAAATATTCACAATAAATCATTTTTTTTATTTATTCTTTTATTAAAATTTTTATTATTATAATAAATCTAAAAATATTTTTATAAATCCTTAATTAAAAAAAAACTAAATTATTTTTGATATTTCTGAATATGTTTTGCTCAAAATTTTCAAGTTTTTTTAATTATGTAATTTTTAATTAATAATTTAAATAATAAACTACTTTTTTGAATTTTGTTAAAGGTTGTTGCTGATTGGAAGCATTGGGGTCCTTTGTATCCTTCCAATCATCAACGGAGCGAGCCTCGCATCTCCCGAAGGTAAGCATTTTTTTTTTTTTTTTTTTTTTTTTTTTTTTTTCAAAAATCTGAGAAAAGATTTCATCCTAAAATCTTTCAGGTCCAACGCACAAATGTATTGACAAGGATTGCCAGGTCGGGCGCCTGGAAAAGGGTAAGCATTAACTGCTTAAATAATACCTAACAGTATCAGTGAATTGTACTGATAAAAATTTCTGGTTCCAGCCGCTGAAATCCTAGAAAACCGAGACGAAGATGTGAAACCTTGCGACAACTTCTTCAAGTATGCCTGCGGGAGTTGGAAAGAAACACCCTGGACCAGTCTAGAATTGTGGGGCGCTATGAGAGGTGCTATGATGGATTACACGATTCAGGAGACTACTGGGGAGGAGAAGTCTAAGGCGCACAAACTGATCCATGATTTCTACACCACGTGTATGGACGAAAGTAAGTATCATTGATCGTTTGAGGAGAAAGGTTGATAATTGTGGAGTGTTTTCATGTCAGATGCTAGAGGAGACAAAGCTCTGGAGGTTTTCAAGAGCTTCGTTGTCGATGCTTGGCCGCCAACGGCAGGCGACAAGTTCAACGAAGCTGACTTTTGCTGGGTGAAATGGATGGGCCAGCTGAAGCAGGTTGGGTTGAAAACTACTCCTTTTATTGATTGGGAACCTCAGTCTGCGCCAGGAGATAACTATGCTATGCATCATGTGCTTCGTGTAAGTATTTTTGACAACAATAAATTTTCCAGTATTATATTATCATTTTCCAATTAGTTGCCCACCAGCTTGTTTGAATTCAAAGCAAATGCAATTGATGAAGATTACAACGAGCATTACCGCGACTACATGATCGTAGCAGCTCGACTCCTCGGAGCAACCGACGAGGCCAGTGAGAAGGAGCTCGTTCCAGTGTACGAGCTGGAGAAGAAGCTTTACGCAGCTACTTTGAAGCCAAACCCAGGTAAGATGGAGGACATGACCATCGAAAACATGCAGAAAGAATTCCCAGGCATCGACTGGGCCGAGTTTGTCGAGAAGACTCTCACACCTTTCTTGGACCCTGGTCACAAGCCTGTCATCATCGTCGAGAATCCAGCAGCTCTGAAGGAGTTCATCAAGATCGTGAACGAGACGCCGAAACGCGTACTGGCCTCCTACGCCATCTGGAAGGGATTCCAGTACTCGATGCCTTTTCTGACGGAAGAGTTCAAGGAGGTGCACCGCCACTTCCTGAAGCAGATCAATTTCAATGAAATGCCGCGGGAGGAATTCTGCGAAGGATTGACCAAAGACTTTATGTGGTACTGCATTGAAGATTGGATCATGGAGAAGTTCCCCTCCAGCAAGGAGCTTATCGAAGTCATGTTCTCTATGCTGAAGGTCAAGATGATAGAAATGGCCCAGGAGTCCAAGGTGCTGACTGACGATGAGAAGAATAAAGCAGTTGAGATTTTAAATGCGTTAAATTATACCATTGGAAGTTCGAAGAAATTTAGCGACAAGAACGAATTGGATGCATTCTATGCTGACGCGACTGTTGACAAGGAAAACTTCCTCCAATCGTTGATGAACATGAACGCTTTTGCGATGAAGAAGGAGAACAGCCAGAAAGTCGCTGAAGAGCTCATGAAAGACAGCGTCACTCCTGCTCATGATTTTGGGATGCCGAACAATCACGAGAATCACTTGTGTGAGTTTATTGATGATCCTTTAACGCTATCTGTTGGTTAGTCTTTCGGGATTATGATCTTGGAATTCATTTTCAGATATTCCGATTGCGATGATACCAAGCCCAATTTTCGACGAAAACCATCCATTGTACGTCAACTTTGGTGCAGCTGGCAGCCATATGGCTCGGGAAATGTTCAATTCGCTGAAGAACCTTGGAAAAACCTGGACCGAACAAAAGGAAAACCCCAATGACCAGATGAAGTGCTTCCAAAACTTGAATCAGGGCATCACCGATCCAATGTTGAAAGACGCAGTAAGCAGTCAATTATTATAAATAGCTTAAATTCTGATCTTAAAAGAACTATCATTGCTTTCTAGTTTGTCGAAAGTATCATGGATGATATGATTGCCCAGTATTTCGGATTCCGTGCAGCCTACTATGCCTACAAACAGCTCTTAGTTGACGTCGGCCCGGAATTGGGCTTACCTGACTTGCCCTACACCGCTGACCAACTGTTCTGGCTATCTTTCGCAAATTCTCTATGCCATTTCCGATCTGAAACGGATAAGCTCCCTGCTCCAGTCAAGGACAAGAACATTATGGACTATTCGATGATGGCCATAATGAAGAATATCCCTGAGATTTCAGAAGCTTTTGAATGTCCGGCTGGTTCTGATATGAACCCTGCGGAAAAATGCACCTGGTGGTGATTCATCGTTTTATTTTTATTTGTGTTTTAATAAATGCATGTTTTCTCAAAAATTTCAATTTTTTTATTTATTTCTTCTTTTATTGCACGTAATCATATGTTTAATAAATTTTAATTGTAAAAACTATCAAAGTTGGATAATAATATGACCTTGTTAAAGTTTTTCCATTTTTTCCTCTTCTCTTTGGTGTTATTTATTAAAAAATTTATTACTTATTTAATATTTGTATCTAGTTACTAAAAAAAAACAAAAAAAAATTGTTAAGAATCTAAATTTCCCGCTCAAAAAGTTACCAAAAGAGTTTTTAAGCAACAAACTTTCAATTTCTGTCACTAGACGGCGCCACTTGAAAAAGTCTTCAGTAAAACCCACAACAAATCATCGCCATATGATTGTCAATGGAGTAACGGCAGCCACGACAGGATTCAAGATGGTTCAACATTTTGGTGAGTGTAACAATAATTTCTAAAAATTTTTTAAATTATTTCTTCTTTATATAGAAGAGAAAAAGAAACTTTTCTTAATAATTTCTAAGCAATTATTAAAAAATGCAGTATGTTTTCGATTTTACTGGCTATTACATCGCGGCCCGCGAATTTATCTTAAAAGAATACTGCATTGTCCCTCTGAAGGACTTCGTAGTCGGAAAGCATGAGTCTCATGTAGTCGAGCCGCCATGTTCGTTTTCAAAGCTATCAGATTATTACAAAAAAGCGTACTTGAACCTTTTCTACCCAAAATATGGAATCACTTGGGATGACGGCGACATTTCAGACAAAGAAGCTCGCGAGTCAATCGTCAGAAAGTTAGTACCAGCGAATGTAATTTACATTAAGCACGCTAAAAAGCTGAAAGTGCTTTTGAAATTATTCGGAAACTTGATTGATCCTAAAAAAGTTATCGGGCTAGACGATTACGGACTCAATTTTAGCGTAGAAGCTTCAACGCAGCTGTGTTTGCATCATCAAGATTTGTTGAAGAACAGGTGCGTTGTCAAGAATGCATTGACGTGCGCTTACTGGGTGTCCAAAACTTTCTTACCAGAAACTTCTAAGTCTAATGTCGAAAGTTGGAAAAATAAAACTGCGAAGGAATTGATGGAAATTGGTCGGTCTGATGAGATCGTGCAGAATGAAGCTTTTGGTAATTCTGATGACTCTGATAGTGATGAAAGTCTTCAACGGATCGTTATTAACTTGAATGTCATCAAGAAAAAAAAGGAGTCTGATGACAACAGAGAAGTCGGCGATTCCAACAGAGAGGATAGTTCCGAGTTTGTTGATTTCGATCGTAATGCAATGAAATCAAAGTCAAAGGACGTCGATTCTAAGCTTGAAGATAATTGGAATTCCAATCATGGAAGACTTGGAGATTTTGACAGCGAGAATGAAGATTCAATGTCACTTGCGGAAATGCAGAAATTGTTGAAGTCAGATCATCGAAGTAAAGAGAATAGAAAACCGGTTATCAGATTGAAAAGATTGAACGACCGCGAGATAAAAAAGCTATCGCGACCGGGGATCCACAAGAACTTTGAGAGTACTTTGCGTAGAAATTCTAAGTATAATGATGAAAAGTTGGATAAAAAACAGGCGATTGTAAAGCTAAAAAAGCTTGATGATAGTATATTTCGTAAACGATATAAATTTGGAAAACGGCTTTACCTATCGGAATTGAAATTGTGATTTGGAAATTAATTTTGATAACAAAATTAGTCATTGTGTAAGAATTAAATCAACCTATGATAATTTGCAACAGTAAAAACACTTTATTTTAATTTAAAGCATAGATTACAATTAATTTTGAGATTGAAAAATTTTTTTTTCTCAAATAATCTACAATTTATAATGTCTCCTATCGATATCTCAAAAGTTATACAGTTAAATGTGAGCTATCTGGAATATAAATGAGATTAAAGGCCCAAAAACACGGTTTTTTTCATACCTAACAAAGAAAACTTTTTTCCTATGAAAAATTTAATAAAAAAAAATTTTTTTCCGTATTTTAGAGCCAATTTGTCAACTTTTTTTACTCTTACAATTTTTCCGTATTTTCAATAGTTTCGGAGAAAAAAAGAGATCAAAAATTGGGTTCACACTTATTACTGGCAATACGAACAAAGTTAGGTTTGCAACGACAATGGTAATCATTGCAATAAGAATTTTTAGCTTTACATTGATCATCTTGCCAGCAAATTCCACCCAGGAGTGGCAAGCACGTAGAATTTCCGACAGCGACATTGTTAGATTTGCAAGCACACTTATTTTCCGTTGAGCACTCAAAATGCCAGGGCTCTAGACAGTCATGATTTTCCTTGCAAGGTTCAAGTAAATAGCCTGAAAACAATCGATTAATAAATTTTTAATCCATTAGAGTGATAATTGAATTAACTTACTATGTATGCATTGACTGGAAGATGCGGCAGAGTAACCAGGCTTGCATTGACACCTACGATCAACACAATGAGAGGATTTTATTTTGCACTCGTTCAGCTGACAAGGAGCATTCAAAAACGACGAACAGGTCTTATTATTTCGAACGAAAGTATTCGAAGAGCAGACGCAAATCTTGTCTGGCGAACATTTTCCTTGCTGAATAAAAATGCAGTGCAAATCCGTTTCACACGGCTGGCCCAGAACCTCTGAAACGTCACCACAATTTTACTAAACCATTATTAATTAAATTAACATGTAGTTTAAAAAAGAGGATACGTACTCGGTTCGCATCTACTTAGGCTCTGCATTATACAGGTAGGTTTGCATTGACACTTATTGTCAATGCAACCAGAATTTTCGACGATACAGTCCTTGTGGGCGCTACAAAAACCATTCAGTAGTGGCTTACATGCTGTGTTATCAACCATCTCGTGATTTTTCTTGCAGACACACTTATTTTCAGTGCATTGAGAGGATTGGATTGCCTCGCAATCTTTGTCACTCACGCAATATTCCCCCAGACGCGCTTAAAGAAGATCATGATCATTAAGGCATATTACAGGAATTAGGGTTGTGAAAAAAATTTTTTCACTTACTTGGTATGCAATTATTATAAATTCCACTGACAAAATTTTTTTTGCATTGACATGTATTATTAATGCACGAAGAATTAGCGATTTGACAGAGTGAATTTTCCGTGCAACGTCCATTTAAAATTGGACCGCAAAAACCTTTCTTACCTACCATGTAATTATCGTTACAAACACATCGAGCGAATCTCGAGCAGTGTGAATTAATCATTACTATGCAGTCATCATTGTTGTAGCAAGGAAGATCAACATATTCTGGAAGAAATGGCGATTAGAAGAGAAATTGTCGACCATATTATAAAAGCTTACTTGAGAGGCATTTAGTATTCGACAAAGGCATATGATTTTCCAAGCATTGACATTTGTTGTTAACGCAGTTAGAATTGTAGACATAGCAATCTTTGTGCTCATTACAATGCTCTCCTATTAAGGGCAGGCACACCAATTGATCAAATTTTGCATAGCCAGGCTTGCAAGTACACATGTTCTCCTCGGAGCATCTTCCATTTCTTATCATGTCGCAATTCTTGTCAGCAGAACAGTATTGTCCAATAAATCCTAGGAAAAAATTAACTGAGTTAATTCTAACTGATCAAGATCATCAATGCTGAAGAATCTTACCGCGTGCGCAAAAGTTATCAGAGGCTTGGAAAAATCCGTTCGGACATCGACAATTTTTATCAAGACATTTTAAATCCTTGTTAACGCAATCTCCTTTTTGTTGGCAGTAAGCTGCTAGCTGCAGCGAGCATCTAAATTTTTCTGATCTCACGTAATGTGGCTTGCAGACACATTTATTCTTATTTGAACACTTTGCGTTAGAAACGTCAATGCAGTCGGCATCAACAACGCAAGATTTTTCTGGATACTCTGAAATTGAATTACTTTCCATTAAATACGGCAAAACAGAAGATTGTGGAGTACTTACTGAGCGTGCACTTGTCATTAGATTTCGAAAAATATCCTTCTCTGCATTGACACACATTGTCAATGCACATAGAGTTCTCTGCAATGCATTGGTTTGCTATTGAACAGCTTTGATTTAGCGATGGTGCGCATAATGAAGAACTTCGTTTAGCGCCGTTTCTGCAAATGCATTGACTGTTCTTGGAACAGTAGGAGTTTGGTATTAATTGACATTGATCATCATTGGAACAAAATCCATTCAAGTACTCTGTAATGTCAGGGAATATGATAGCACCTACTTTTATTACATTAACACCATTTAAGGAAAACTCACGTGGCAAACATAATTTTCCGAAGCTCTGTGAGTAGCCATCATGACATCGACATTTGCTTTCGAGGCATAGAGAGTTTATGATAAGGCAGTCTTTATCACTCGAACAATCGGCTTTCAAACCTCTTCCACACAGGGTTCGATTAAATGGGAAAAACCCGGATTCACAAGTACATTCGCCTGCTTTACAAACTGCACCATGAATGTGAATGCAATCTGATGAGGCTTCACACGATCCTCCAAGGTATTCTGTAAATTATACACCGTAGAGATTTCTGTTATATTTAAGTATGGGTGCATTGTATCGCTGCAGTATGATGGAAGTATCCTCAATAATATGTCCGAAAGAGTTTAATACTAAATTTACAAGTATCAGGACTAATTTATAAATCCTATTTAATATACCTGGAAGATTTAACTAACAAAAAGAGAAGGATTACTAGTATTGCCAATTATTTTTACTAGATTATTATAGTAAATTCAACAATATATTACTTAGTCCGATGTATGGTATTTATAAATTACCATGGTAGATATTAAATTTAAAAATGTCCCATAGTAAAGGTGTGCGAGGAAGCTAAGACTTATCACACAGTACTCGGTCCTATTAGTTTTGTCTATAAGACCGTTGTAGGTTAGTATATAGTATGTCCTCGAGCCAACAGACCGAAGTTAAAGCCAGATACTTACCGATCCTTCTAGGTTAAGTAGCATTTTAAATGGTCAGTAGCTGGATCGGTGACCCCTCACCATTAAATATTATTTATAATCTAACTTTATAACAAAGTATTGTTGTAGCTTTACATTATCGATCAAAAGACTCTCAATTATGTTGACAAACACAGAAAGTTAATAAAATAACAAACAAAATCACCGTAATCAATAAACACATCTATGACCTTGAAAAATTTTATCTTGCTCCAGATCAAATTTAGTTAATCCAAAAATAAATAAATTTTCATGTTAATCTATTGAAAAATTTTAGTAGCGCACGTTTTAATTTTTAGTTTAGGCTTTAATTAATTTTACTATGTTACATTTAATTTTTTTTTATATACCATAGCATACTTTTCGGAATTTAAATTATGAGGAGTTATAAATTCATCAGGAAAAAATACTCCACCGGTAATATGTACCATAAAATAGATATTTACAATAATACAATACATACTAGGCAAACATTGCATCTTTTCCAGTAGATAACCAGGTTTGCATTGACACTCATTGTCAATGCACTGAAAATTCTTCAGATTACAGTGACTATCATCATCGCATTGCAACGGTAATAAGCACAAGGTACCATTTTTCGAAACGTAATTCAATTTGCATTCACACTTATGCCCAACGCATTGTGTATTTTCTATATTATTACGACAATGATCTGAGTCTAAGCAGGACATTCCTATGTAAGCTAAAACAAACCATTACTTTGAATAACTGATGAATTTAAAACTTATTTCGACCCCACTTACCATTTTCGCATGCGACCCGCGAAGCTTGAATATACTTTAGCTTGCATTGACACTTCTGATCAAAGCACTCAGAATTGGGAATTCTGCATTCGTTGTTGCTTATACAGGTGTCTTCCAAAAGCAGCGAGCACACCGTTGGCGCTATCATAAGCGTCTTTCCAGAACAGGCACAGGTTCCGTTTGGAGCACACGTTGCAAATTTAATCATCGTGCAAGCTTTATTGTCACTGCAAGGCCCTCCTAGCAGCACTGAAAGCATCAAGAACATCAACAGATCGAAAATAACTTGCATTAACTCTAATACCATCGTCAACGCATCGAGAATTGCCCACAGCTGAGAAACCTTTCCTGCATTGACATTCATTATCAAGACACTCCGAATTTTCTGGCGCGCACAGCTCTTTCCAGCAAAACTCATTCAGTAGGGGCATGCATCTGGTTTTGTGGATTTGGATATTGTTCTGTCTGCAAACGCAGATTCCTTCTGAGCATGTTGAATGCATAACGTAATCGCAGTCCTCGTTACTGCTACAATTACCTCCAAGTATCGCTAATTCACCCAAAAGATTGCAACCAAAGATTAGAATGTGAATTCTAATTGAAGATTTGATAGTCACCTTTCTTGATGCATTGATACTCCGTTGCAGAATTCGACCATGCGCACTTCAAGCTCTTATCACAGCAAGTATGGTTAAGATTGACATTGCACTGATGAAAAATTACGAAAATTATTATCAGTTGGACAATAATAAGTCCTGCAAAGCATACTTACTGTGCTTCCAAAATTAGCGCACTGATTAAGCGCTTCGTCCTGCACTGCATCGACGATAAACAACAAAGCTAGTCCTGCAGCAATGAAAATTTTCCTATTCATTTTCTAGAAATGTCTTGGAATGATTGAACCACTGATTGAACAACAGCTTTTACATAATTTGTTTTTTTTCTCGGACAAAACAAAAATTAAAAAAAAAGTCATTTCCTTTCATTTGAAATTAATAGTTCATTCTGTTCAACAACCTCTCACTATCTTTTGAAATACTTCGAAATAGATTTATAATAGCTTTCTTAGCTCGCGGCTAAGAATTCCCCTGCCCCCTACGTCGTATCACCCAGAAGACCAACTTACATAACACCGTGCCATTTCTTCAGTAATCAAAGAGACCTTTGCAATCTAACACGGCTTTTACAAACGCTTCAATGGATCAAAGCTTGCTAATCCTGTCAATCTTGCTAATCTGCAGCGTAGTTCCGTCAAACATTGCCAAAATCTTGAACAGAAGGACGTTCAGAAATACAAGATCCATCGAATCAAGCCCAATTGGAAACAACCTTCTAGAAACCGTCCCAAAATCCGAAATGCTGCTTAAAAAGATATTCGTCAAGTTTTCGGAGCTTGTGCTCAACGAAGTGATCGCTCCAAGTGGATTTAACTTCAGTTACTGCTCCGGTGAGTGTCCTAGAATGATTGACGTTAATCGGGACAACTTTATGCATGCATTTGTTCATTCTTTGTTGCATCTTCGCTTCCCGAATCTCATCCCAGAGAAATACTGCGAGCCTAAGTCGTATTCTGGGCTGATGATGGTAATCATTAAGGGAGACAACCTAGAACTTGTTAGATTACCGAAGATTAAGGCCAAGATTTGTTGAATGTATTGAAATAAATAAATAAATTCAAAATTGTCATGTAACTTGTTATCATTTCTGTTCTAATCGAGGCTAAACATAGCTCATCCTCTCCCCATTACACTTCAATAGCCTTATCTTGTTTGTTCCGTAGGTAATTAACGTTTAACGACTTTTTGAAATAGAAATAACTTTGTCTAGTCAACTTTGGTTACTTAGAAGAAAAATATGGTTCCGTTGCGACTGCTTTTGCTAATTCTAAGCCTGGGTACTTTGATAATTATTGCGGAATGCTGTCACCCTTACTGCGGAAGGCACTCAGCAAAAGTACGTACTCTTCCGAATCAATCACAGGTTACTTAACTAGTTTTCGTTTGTTAAGTGTAAAGACACAAATGATTGCTGCTCGGGATGGATGTGCCGACGGAGCTGGTGCGTCCGCGATCCTTTATTTCACTTCCAAGGTTAATCAATCTAGGATCCCAGAAGCAGTTGATGTTCCTCTTAGTTAAAGTCTTATATTAAAGCCAAACTATGTAAACATTGAATAAAGTATTTTGTATCTTATGACGCAAATCGCAGACTTATTTCTTGCCAGATGTTCCTTCCGTGACGCTAACTGATAACAAATAATTAATGTTTGGTTTAAAACAGCTACAAGTGTCACTATTCTTACTTATCGCCTAGATAATCTAATCCCACTTGTCGACAATCATATCGAGTGTCAATATTGATAAAACTAAGAATGTAATAGCTTATAAAAATCTGTCCTGATGATTCTAATCAGTTACTCTACCATGGATTCGTTGGTATTTTTAAGTATCTTAGTGTCCTATGTAATTGGTGATCAAAGATTCAAGGAAGATCCTGTTGATCTCAACAATTCAGCAGTCCGCTACATGGAAAGTATCCTCGAGGAGTTCAATCAAGACACCCGTTGGGGAGCGCTAGATACCGCGGAAATGGTTATTAGCAGCATGATGCCAGTGACGGACAACCTGGACAATCTGCGGTTTGACGTTTCGAAGCTGGACGGCGCCTTTGAGTCAGCGGAACTCAGGATCTTCCAGCATGCTTCAAGTTGTCATTCGCCAGCTCAAGTGCGACAGAATGATTGCGGAAACTGCGAACTGATCAAGTCTGAGACAGAAGAAGAGGGTCAAGGAAAGAAAGGCGGCTGGTTGGTGTTCAACGTCACCAAGGCCGTCCAGTCTTGGATGGAAGATCCAGAGAGGAATCAAGGATTCACCATTTCTGGAGGATGCAAAATTGAACTGGGAGTCAGTGGCAAGCTTTCGCCCTTGATGGTATGCTACTCTAAAAGGAAACCTGGACCAACTGACATTCGGTCTCTGGTCAAATTAACAAAACGGTCCGTTTTGTCGGACAGTGGACTCCTGTCCGTTCCTTTTTTCAACAAGCGGAGGGTCAGGATGATGATCAACGGCCACCGAACTGTGAAGAAGAACTTGGCTGACTACAAAAACACTTCGGAAGCTTGTGGAATCAAGTCCTTTGATCTCTGGTTTAAAGACATTGGAAGGAATCAGATCATAGCGCCCAAAAGGATCAACTTCACGTACTGCAGTGGTGTCTGCAAGCAATCGGGGCTTGATACTCGGAGGTACTTCAAAGGATACGAGCATTTTCTTATCTTCAACGCGTTAAGGAGGGTCTATCCTGAAGAGGTTCCTGCGGTATTCTGCTTACCTACCAAGTTTTCCGGGATTAGGGTTCTGTATTTCAAACAGGGTAGAGTTATCAGCAGGAATGTGTTTAATGTCAATGCAGAAGAGTGTTCTTGTGAGTGAATTGGTGGTGGGTTAATTTGGTAATTTTAAAAATGATTTTGTTAAATTACATTCAGGGTTAAAAATAAAATTGTAAGTGTAATTTGTCAATTTATTGTTTTCTTTGACCTACAAATTTTTCTTGTCAATTCAAGCGAATTATGAACCTTATAGAGGCACACATAGGTTATTGGCTGCTGCAACAAATCTGTTCTTGCATTTGCACTGAAAGTTCTTGCACTCGGAATTTTCCGGAAGACACTGATTGTCTTTCCAACAATATCCGCGCAATAGTGGTCGACATGTTGACATGTTTGTCGCGTAACTGTTCAACTTACAGACACACTTTTTGAACATCGAACATTCCGAGTGCCATGGCTCGCCACAATCGTAATCATTTTCGCAAGAAAATGTTGAGTTGCCTGGAAAATTAAAATTATACTGCAAAAAAATGTATTTTGCTACTAAGAATATTTTTTTTTTGATAATCAAAAAAATTCATACTTACTTGCAACACACTGCCATTTAGAAACTGTTACAAAATTACGGATACATTGACACTTATTGTTAATACAATAAGAAGTCGGAGAGACACAGTCTCGTTTAGATGAACAGATCTTACCGACAGACGGTACACATGTCAGGTTACCTATCGCGAAAGAATCTCCAGCACATGCGCAGATTTTTTTATCCGAACACAAAGCATTAGAAATGGCGCTGCAGTCTACATCGTCGCGGCATTGACGCCCTAAAATAACTAACGGAAATTTTTGATAGTGACTTTGTTCAATTTACGTTTACTATTTTTGATTCTAAAATTTTCTTACGCGGTACGCATTTGAATTTAGACTCAGCAACGTATTGGCTCTTGCATTGGCACTTATCGTCAATGCAAACCGAATCCTCAACAAGACAATCTTGATCCACTAAACAGCTATCGGCTAACCACGATCCGCATTCAACGCCATTTATTTCTGGGTGATTTGGCTTGCAAACGCACTCTCCAATCGAAGAACACTTCGTGTTGAATTCTGTGCAGTCACTGTCGTCTATGCAGACTTGCCTAGATGGCGCTGAGAAATTTAACATCAATTAGCAATTCTTACTATCAAAACTCTTCTTTTTACTTACGAGGTTCGCAATAATCGCGCGTGGTAACAAATTTATGATTGCAATGACACTCATTGTCAATGCAGGCGGCATTAGTCACTGCACAATCTCCGTCAGCTGAACAGGGCTCGCCGTTTAATGCTCTGCAAATTGTTGGTGACAATTGCGCGTAATTCTTCCGACATTGACATACCTGGTCAGAACATTTCGCATTTTTTATAAAACTGCAATCGATGTCGTTCTTGCAATTTTTCCCTAGATGGCCTAAAATTGCGATAGAGAGTCAAAGTTTCACTAGCAATTCATGAAAACGGAGTGCTTACTTATTTTGCATTGATAATTTGACCGGGGAGCGTATCCTAAACTGCATTGACACTTGCCGTCAATGCAGAATGCGTTTTCAACGGCGCAATCTTCGTTCGGAGAACAGGATACATTCAAGAGCGGTGCGCAGACTCCGTTTAATGGCGCGTAATTGTAATCGCACACACAGACGCCATTGTTTGAACAAAAAGAGTTCTCTTCACAGTCATGGTCATCGTGGCAAACTTTATTTACGTAAACTAGAAGGGGAAAAATTAATTTATAACTTCCCATAATTTAAATTCCAAAAAGTATGCTATAGTATATCAAAAAAAATTAAATGTAACATAGTAAAATTAATTAGTGCCTAAACTAAAAATTAATACGTGCGCTACTAAAATTTTTCAATAGATTAACATGAAAATTTATTTATTTTTGGATTAACTAAATTTGATCTGGAGCAAGATAAAATTTTTCAAGGTCATAGATGTGTTTATTGATTACGGTGATTTTGTTTGTTATTTTATTAACTTTCTGTGTTTGTCAACATAATTGAGAGTCTTTTGATCGATAATGTAAAGCTACAACAATACTTTGTTATAAAGTTAGATTATAAATAATATTTAATGGTGAGGGTCACCGATCCAGCTACTGACCATTTAAAATGCTACTTAACCTAGAAGGATCGGTAAGTATCTGGCTTTAACTTCGGTCTGTTGGCTCGAGGACATACTATATACTAACCTACAACGGTCTTATAGACAAAACTAATAGGACCGAGTACTGTGTGATAAGTCTTAGCTTCCTCGCACACCTTTACTATGGGACATTTTTAAATTTAATATCTACCATGGTAATTTATAAATACCATACATCGGACTAAGTGATATATTGTTGAATTTACTATAATAATCTAGTAAAAATAATTGGCAATACTAGTAATCCTTCTCTTTTTGTTAGTTAAATCTTCCAGGTATATTAAATAGGATTTATAAATTAGTCCTAATACTTGTAAATTTAGTATTAAAATTATTCTTCATACAAATCGATAGTTCTATCTTACCAGACCTGCATTGACCCTCGAAAAGCGGCATATGGTTGTATCCGCATTGACATCTATTGTCAATGCATAAAGTGGTATTATCAAAGCAGTCTCTATCTCGAGTGCACAGTTCACCTAGAGACTTCACGCAACTAAATACGTTTTTTTCAACAAAACCGTCTCGGCATTGACACTTATTTTCAACACAATTCGAATTCAGTATCTCCTTGCAATCTTCATCTCTTCCGCATAAGCCCCTCAAAGTCCCTAAACACAAATAAATGATAAAATTGATTTTGAAACAAAAAACCATTCAATAACATGAATTAATCATCACCTGGGAGGCAAGAATTTATTCCGCGCTGAGAGTAAAACAAAGCGCATTGACAAACTTTGTCAATGCAGATGGAGTTAGGCGTAGCGCACTCTTTGCTCTTCCGACACGGCTGATCTAACAGTGGATCACATCGCGTTTGATTAGTTCTGACATAATTCGCCTTGCACTCGCATCTTTTTTCAACACAGGCACTATTTTGAAGTTCTGCGCAATGCTCGTCTGTTAGGCAAGTTTTCGTTTCAAAAACTGCAAAATTGAATATATTAGTGTCTAAATTCAAGTTATGAAAATTTTTTTTAATATAAATTACCTGAAATACACTTTGTAAGGCTAATACGTCGGAAATTCGGCTTGCATTGACATTCGTGGTCAATGCAATAAAAGTTCTCGGCAATGCAAGGATAATTTTTCGAGCAAAAACCATTTAACAATGGCATGCATACGTTATTTCTTATTTTGACGTAATTACCTTTGCAGACGCATTTTTTCTCGTAACATTTTGCGTTTCTTATCAACAAGCATTCTTCATCTTCAGAACAATATTGTCCTAGTTTAGCTGAAACAAATTTTAAAATCAACCTTCGACTCTTCGGGCTTAAATTATTACCAAATTTAAATAAACCAACTCGGAAGACACTGCTCACTCGCCGTAGGAGCGTACTGCGGCTTGCATTGGCACTTTTGATCAATGCAGTGGGAGTTTTCAACAGTGCAGGAAAAATCGCTGATGCAGGTGCGATTAATTATCGGTTGACACCGTATTGAGTTGATCGCCACAGAATTTAGAGTGCATTTGCAAATATTGTCGGAACACTTGGCGTAAGGAATCTTTTCGCAAAGACCGTCAATGCAGGGATACCCCAATACCTCTGTAATTCAACAAAATGGAGTCATACTGCATTGAGCTCCGGTTGGTAAGTCACTTACTTCTTACGCAGGTGCTATCGGACACAGAAGTGAATAAACTGTTGCATTGACACGCATTGTAAATGCAGACGGAATTCTCAGGCTTGCAGTGTTCACTGATCCTACAAGGGCCGCCTAATATTGAAGAACGGGTTGTATTGTTCGGTTGGGCGGGTAAATTTATTTTTGGTGATGCTGTGGAAAAATTAGAATTTTTTTAAATCGATTAATTGCTGTTTTTACATAAAAAAAGTGGTTTAATGGCTTTTGAAGGGGATTTATCTACGACTAGACATCTCTACTTTTCCTTACACATTTCCGTCTCAGTAATTTCCATTTGGTATTTCGGGGGTCTTTGTTTTTAGACAGTCCTTTAACAATTCGTCTCTTGATATTCGACTGCTAAAAACCTTTGAGAATTAAACGTCTCAGGGTTCACTTGACGTTTAAATAAGATCTCTGTTGTAAAATGGTAGTTTAATTAAAACCTTAAATTTTGCCTGAGGAAAAACGATAAAACATCTTGACTCGTGTTACATTTTAACCCCAGTTTGTTGGAAATTAAGAAATCAATCTTTAAAATTGAATGGTGTCGGCCCAAACGAGGAATAAACCCCGCCGGGATTGAATAATATTGAGCGCGAAGCAAGTTAATGTGTTTTACTAGCGTTTTGTCACATTAAATCGTATCTGACAGTCATATTTTCCATATAAATGATATTAAAAGCACAGTCAGAAAGATAAATTATTGTTGAAGGTATTAAAATTTTTTTTAGATCGATTAATTGCTATTTTTACATAAAAAAGTGGTTTAATGGCTTATGGAGGGGATTTATCAAGTCCTTATGGAGGGACAAACACGATAACTTTTGAAAATGTATATTTTCAAACTCAATCTATTTTTTAATCTCTTCATCTATCTTATGGGAAGCCACGGATTGAAAATGGCAGCTTAATATTGTTTTGTTTAGTTATAATTAATTTTTTTTCGGCTGGCAGTTCAAGAAATTTCGGGTCTTTTGAGCAGCCATATATAATTATTTATTTGTAATTAGAGGTTAAAGACAGCTGCATACTATACTAAATAGTTCTTAAGCCTGGCGACTGCCGGTAATACAGTTCCCTAGTGTGTCTTTTTATGATTTACTTTAAACTTAAGCGGGCGTTTAATTCGTATTTAAATAAATACTATTAGCGGACAAAATTTGAACGAACTTTAAAATATAATTGTAAATAAAATTAATTTCTTATAATTTATTCTTAATTAACTCATTATAATTATCTTTTAAATTTATTCTTATAGTGTACAGTGGATAATTATTTTTTTTCTTCTGACGTTTGACATAAAATTATCGAAAAATTGAAAGTAGTATTAACAGTAAAAGCTTTTATGTATTTAAACTACTTTTAAAAATTTACTAAATTTTTTTAGAGTACCTTTTTTACTGCACACAAAGCCAGTACTGTGAATTTTTCGGCACTCTAAGTCTTTAGCACAGCAAGGATTCACAAATGCCGGATTGCACTTTAACAAAAATTTTTAAAATTATTTTCTCACTTTTATATAATTTAAAAACTTACTTATTCTCCTAATCCAGGGCATCGATAAAGTTGGGCATCTTCATCTCCGTCGACATTAAAAGTCAGAAAAAAAATTATCACTCCAAAACTTACCAACGTGTTTGCCGCCATAATTTTGACTGTGAACTAAAAAATTACTCTCTTTTAACAATAACAAGTTAATTAATTTTTATTTTTAAGCGACTTGAAAAAAATTTCCCAACATCTAAAAAAAAATGTTTCGAAATATCAAATTTTTATTGTTTTTTTCGACAGCAAGGTCGTAAAGTACAAAAATAATTTTAAAAAAAATTATAAAGTGTTTTTGAAGCACATATTATTAGCTATTGCGACAAAATTGGGCTTGCATTGACATCGAAAGTCAATGCAGCCCGAATCCTGCACAACGCATTGATGATCCGTCCAACAAGCTCCGCCGATTATCGGAGAACAGGTCCAATTGTCGATGAAGATATTGTTCTCCGCGCAGATACACTTGCCGTCACTGCATTGATAGTGCCAACGGTCGCCGCATTCCGTGACGTCACTGCAGGAAGACATCGAGAATTCTGAAGAAAATTGTAAATTAATTATTGTATGACCTCCAAATTGGTAAATTGCACTCAACTTGGTCGACACTGATGACTAGAAACAGCTTTGAATGATTTCTTGCATTGACACTTGTCATCGATGCACTCGGTTGTGTTATAACGGCATTGAATGTCTTCGAGACAATATCCGCCGATTATGGGCAAGCATGTTTCCTCGTCGAAGGCCATGAAGTTTTTTTTGCAGGTGCAAATTTTGTTGGAACAAACGGCGTGCGGGATTAACTTGCAGCCACGGTTATCAATGCAGGGCTGTCCTAGGGTCACTGTAAAGAGAATCAGTGGAATTTTTGTATGGGTGCAGTGAATCGCTGGGGTATATAAAACTGTCCTCGATAGTCACAAAAATTAAGGGATATAAAAAAAATTCAAAATTTTTGGGTGATTTTCAACGAGCTGTAACTCCGAGGAAAATTATCGTACAGCAAAAAAAAAAAAGAAAATTGTAGCTCCAAGTGTCTAGTTTTCAGATATGACCATGAAAATTTTTTATCATGCTCGGGTCTGGAGAAATCCTAAGAAAACCACAAAAAAAAAATTTTCCAAATTTTTTCTCGTCTTAAAAAAGGTCTACGGGCTTCAAAAAAATTTTTTCCATTGTTTCGCTGAAAAGCTTTTTTAGAAAATTTAATGCTCTTCAATTTGACGTAATCAAAAAGCCTGTACGATGATTTGCCGCGGAGTTATCGTCAGTCAAAGCAAAAAAGTACTTTTTCACTTTGACAATCAATAACTCTGGAAATAATGATCGTATAGGAAATCGAAGGACGGTTTTATGCGCATTGATTGTTTGAGTTAGCAACATAAAATCTAACGCATTGACACGTATTCACCAGACAAGCAGAATTGGGTATCCGACACTGCGCATCGCTCCTGCAACTCCCTCCCAAAAGTGGTTCGCACATGATAGTGTTGAACTTCCGGTAATTCGGTTTGCATTTGCATACATTGTCAGAACACTCCGCATTGTCTATATCAAAGCAGTCGGCATTGACATTACAAAATTTTTCAATTGGCAGGCACGAATTATTTTCAGTGGTAAAATATTCGCTGCACTGACACCGATTGTCAATGCAGCTCGCATTGTCAGTGAGGCAATCACTGTCTGACCAACAAAATCCTCCTAACAAAGGCCGACATGTCTTTGCATTGACCTCCGCATATTTTTCCCTGCACACACACTCGCCGTTCGAACATTTTGCATTCTCGATGTCATCACAGTCGATGTCAAACGCACAAGCCAAGTGCAATTGCGCTGAAAAATTAAATTCCATCAACTCAACTGAAGATTTTGTTTTTAATTTTAATTAACTAATTTTATTATTCTTACTGGGCTTGCAAAATTTTCTAGCGTGTAGACGATAATTTAGCTTGCATTGACACTTATTCCTAATGCAAGCTGCATTGTCTGTAAGACACAAGTAGTTGCAATCTTCTCCTAAGCCAGGAGCACAAATTGTGTCGTTCAATGCAGCGTGTTTGACTCCACAAATGCAAATTCCGTCGACGGAACACTTGAGTTCATCGTCAATTCCCATTCTCGCATACGTCGTGTTAACAAATCCTGAATGAAGAATGTCAAAAAATTATTAGCGACATTCTTGATATGGGGAGTTACTTGGATCTCCTTAAATTGCATCTGACAATCATATTGTCCATATAAATGATATTAAAAGCACAGTCAGAAAGATAAATTATTGTTGAAGGTATTAAAATTTTTTTTAGATCGATTAATTGCTATTTTTACATAAAAAAGTGGTTTAATGGCTTATGGAGGGGATTTGTCAAGTCCTTATGGAGGGACAAACACGATAACTTTTGAAAATATATATTTTTAAACTCATTCTATTTTTTAATCTCTTCATCTATCTTATGGGAAGCCGCGGATTGAAAATGCCAGCTTAATATTGTTTTGTTTAGTTATAATTAATTTTTTTTCGGCTGGCAGTTCAAGAAATTTCGGGTCTTTTGAGCAGCCATATATAATTATTTATTTGTAATTAGAGGTTAAAGACAGCTGCATACTATACTAAATAGTTCTTAAGCCTGGCGACTGCCGGTAATACAGTTTCCTAGTGTGTCTTTTTATGATTTACTTTAAACTTAAGCGGGCGTTTAATTCGTATTTAAATAAATACTATTAGCGGACAAAATTTGAACGAACTTTAAAATATAATTGTAAATAAAATTAATTTCTTATAATTTATTCTCAATTAACTCATTATAATTATCTTTTAAATTTATTCTTATAGTGTACAGTGGATAATTATTTTTTTTCTACTGACGTTTGACATAAAATTATCGAAAAATTGAAAGTAGTATTATCAGTAAAAGCTTTTATGTATTTAAACTACTTCTAAAAATTTACTTGAGGCATCTACATTATTTACCAAACATTCAAGCTATTCAAAGCAAACTTACCAACTGGACACTTGAAATTCGATTGAGGAAGAACATTGTTCCTGCATTTACACTTATGGTCAATGCAAGCTCCATTACGAGAAAAACAATCATCCTCGTTGTCACAAATCTCATTGAAAAGAGATTTGCATATGTTGCCTCCGACCGGAACACTACCCGGTTGACAAATGCAGGTATTTTCAAAACAAATTGAGTACTTAATTGCATTGCAGTCTGAATTGACTCTACAGAACTGGCCCAAAGAAGCTGGAACAGAATTGACGATGATTAAGATCAAAATATTATAAATTAATAATAAAAATAATTACTCGGCAAACAGCGGTCATCAGATTGTTGAGAGTACCCTTCATCGCATTGACACTCATTTTTAACACAGACGGCATTATCTGGTGCGCATTTGACAGTTCTCCAACAAAATGCGCCCAAGAGAGGCGCACAAGTGGTTCTGTTCAGCGGAACATAACCTGATAGACACACACACTTATTATTAGAGCATTTGGAGTGAAGCATGTCGCAATCTCCGTTTTTTTCGCAGAAACTTCCCAAATAATCTGCAAAGAGGTGGTTAAATGATCTACGGAAATAAATTTCCTCAACAATTCCTGAATTTAATCATAACCTTACTTTTAATGCACTTATTGTAGGACTGAGCCAGAAATCCATCGCGGCATTGACACCAATAGTCAATGCAGACTGCATTGACAGCTGCACATGGACTATCACGCCAACAAAAGCCACCCAGTATCGGCGCGCATGCAGTTTCATTTAATTTAGCGTATTGAGGCTTGCATTGACACTTATTATCAATGCAGCGCGCATAAGCTATTCCTTGGCATTCTACATTCCCGAAACACAATTGGTCCATCATAAAATTACCTGCAGTCCTTATTTTACACGTTGTTTTATTGATTTGTCTATAGCCGTCTTCGCAAACACACTTTTGTTTTGAACAAATTGAGTGTCTGATTTCAATACAGTCAATGTCGGATTCACACGATTCATTTAAAAACGCTGAAACGATAAATAGTCACTCAAAATTCAATTTGTCTCTATATTTTTGATACTCACTTGGCAAACACTTGTCGTTGCGATAAACATAATTGGCTCTGCATTGACACTTATTGTCAATGCAAGCTGCATTGACAGTTGCACAAATTTCGTTAGAAAAACAATTAGCGCTGAATTTCAACCCACAACTACTTTCATTTATCGGAACATATCCGCTTTGGCAAATACATTGTCCATCGAATGAGCATATAGTGTTGTCTATAAGATAATCGCATTGCAAATGTCTCGGACAGGTCATGTTTAAATACCCTAAAATAATTATATAGACTTGTTTTTTATTGCATTGATCCTCATAATTTGCATTATTTATAGTTTTACAAACCCGGTAGACAAGCAATGGTTGAAATCTTTGATGATACGTGTTTTGGCTTGCATTGACACGTTTTATCAACGCAGATTGAGTTTGCGTGATAGCAATCGTCATCGGCTAAACAAAATCCGTTTAGTAACGAAGCACATTTTGATGGATTTATAACACCAGCGTTTGATTTACACTCACAGATTTTTTTATCGGAACATTTTGCGAATCTTACTTGTTGACAAATTGTATCGTTGCTACACGGATTTCCTAAAATTGCTGTATTGACACAAATATAAATATTAATGTATCAATCAAGGAAACAGAACGCTAAAATCAGTAAAATAATCAAATTTTCACTGTATTGACGCCATAAATCAACGCAGTATTAATTAAAATCGGCGGCATAGACATTATTTATCAATGCTGTTAAAATTAGATTGAATTTAGTTTAAAAATCAATAGAGTAGTCATTTTTCACTACATTGACGTTATAAGTCAATGTGGTATCCATCAAAATTGACTGCATTGCCGCCATAAATCAATGCAGTATTTATTAAAATCGACTGCATTGACGTTATTTATCAATGCTATGGAAGTAGCCCATATTCAAGTTTATTGTCTATTTAATAACCGTAGTTTACTGCATTGTCACCTCAAATCAATGTAATAGCTCAAAAATGTAACTGCATTGACGTTATTTATCAATGCTTCTAAATTTAAATTGATTTTGGCTATAAAAATCGATATAGTTGTCATTTTTCACTGCATTGACACCCCTGATCAATGTAATTGTCATTTTAGTTAATTACATTGATATGATTTATCAAAACTCTCAAAATTAGACTACATTTAGCTCTTAGAATCGATATAGTGGCCTTGTTTCACTGCATTGGCGCCATAAATCAATGCAGCGCTTATTAAAATCGACTGCATTGACGCTATTTATCAATGCTGTTAAAATTAGATTGTATTTAGTTTTAAAAATCGATGTAATATCCGTTTTACTGCATTGGCGTCATAAATCAATGCAGTATTAATTAAAATCGACTACATTGACGCTATTTATCAATGCTGTTGAAATTAGATTGTATTTAGTTTTAAAAATGAATGTAATAGCCACTTTGCTGCATTGCCGTCATAAATCAATGCAGTACTAATTAAAATCGACTGCATTGACTCTATTTATCAATGCTGCTAAAATTAGATTGGACTTAATCTTAAAAATAGATGTAATAATCACTTTGCTGCATTGACGCCATAAATCAATGTAGTATACATTAAAAATTGACTGCATTGGCACTTTTTATCAATACAGTTGAAAAATCTCAAGATTTCAACAACTTACCCGGTAAACAATAATTTTCCGTATGGTGAAAATAATTGAAATCACATTCGCATATACCGTTATTGCAAATAGAGTTTCTGGGAACACATGACTTGGTATTAACGCATCTTCCTCCAAGCAACGGCCTACATATTTGATTAAATTCGACATAGCGTGCCGATTGACAAACACATACGTTCTCTTTCGAACACTCTAAATTATTAATCCGGCTACAATCGTCGTTTCTGCTACATCGTGACGATAATTGTCCTGATAAAAATAAATTAAATAATTGAGTAATAAAAACAATTCTTGTTTTCTTCTTTACAGTACCTATTTCCATGCAGACAAATGTCATTTGTAAATTTGAGACCATGCACCCAAAAGTTGAATTACAACATGGCCGGTGGCTATAAGGGTCGCACTGAAATAAGAAATTTTGAGGTTATCATCGTTAAAATTATTGTAATTATTTTTTATTTTGAAAGCTTCTCACCAATTTGCCATAATCACTGCATTGATTCGATTTAAATCCGGATATTTTACAGATTAATGCAATAAATAATAAAATCACCTTGCAACATACGTGTGACGCCATTTTGTTGCAATACGTCGGCCATTAACTGACTCAAGAGCAATTAATAGTAACTGAAATTATCTTTAGCGTATGGAGCAATCGCGCTTTAATATTCTTAATGTTATCTTTTAGAAAAACCAAGGTTTATTTTCAATAGTTTTATTACTTTGTTGTGATGAGTGTTATCGACATAATTAAGGTGATAATTGCACTTAGCAATGATTAAAAAGTAATATTAGTTTTTAGTTACTCATTTTATTTTTTTATTTTTAGATTTATTAACTTAATTGATCAATGAATGTAAGCTATATTACCAAAAAGTTGTTCTATTTGTTGATTTTAGATTAAATTTATGAATATAGTTTCAGAAATCTCTGTAAGATGGCGTTGCAGAGCGGATATAGTACTACGTCACTGTCCCGCGAAAATTTGAATTTAAAAAAAATAATTTTATTAATTTAAACGTAAATCTCGACAAATATTGTTTCTTAATGGCTTTTATTAAATTTAATTAAACAAATACGAAAAAAAAAAATGTCTTTGCGAGTTGGTGCAACGAGCAAAGAGTGTGTTTCAAAACACGAGCGCAGAAACTTCTAAATTACTTAAACATTTAAATTAAAAAATATAATAGTCTATTCAAATAAAAGATAAGTAATTTAATAATTTTATAATTCATGTTATTATTATTTTTTTTTTTTTTTATATAAGCATACAAAAATGCAGCGGCTATTTTACGTTAACTTTAAGTTCATCAGATTTTCCCGACTTTTGTTTCCAAGTTTGTCTTGGCGTAGCGCACGCAGAAATTTGTTCTGAAAATATAAAAATTGACTCTTTAATTACAATTAAGTTCCAGAAGCTTGGCCACGTTACAAGTCATAAATTCTAAATTACAACATACTTAAAATAATTTGAATATTCCCGGGTGACACATGACGGCCATAGAGTCATAAGGTTGAGGTTATCTGACTGAACATTAACCGTAAAGTTGCGGCAATCTTTCTTCATATCTTCATTGAAATGGTCAGTACCGAATCTTGAACAGAAATAAATCATCAATTGGCATTATGTTCTACATTTAAACTCTTGAATTCTAAAGAACGTACATCGAAAACATCTGAGACACCCAAATACCATGTCCTGCTTGACGGTCAACCGTGAGCGCAAATATCATCATTGGTTTGTCGCTTGTTTCACAGATTTTCCGTTTGTTGAGAATCGCTGAAAAATTAACAAAAGCCGATTTTAGAAACACACCTTTCAGCTTCTTGAACAACATTTCTTCATACTTACTGGCTTGGGTCACTTTAACGGGGTTGTTGCTCAGCAAAACAAGTTTCCTGAGAAAAAAAAACCCGTAATTAGTGATATATTATCCAAAGATTCAATGTAGATGATTGCTGAAATACTTACTCAGTCATAACTGAGACTATTTGATGGTTACTCAAGCCTATTTGCTTTTTTTGTTTTTCGATAAACTCTTTGACGCTGTTTATGTCGGAAGAGGTCAAATAATCGCTATTAGGATCGACAATTGCCAGCTGCAAGTAGGCAAAAAAGTGATTTTTCGAGAAAAAAATTGGTTAAAATATAAAAAATTGGTAATAAATAGGCGTGGTTTGAAGCAGTTGCTAAGGAAACTTCAAAAGGGGCGTTGCTTTTAGTCTTAGTTGCTACGGAAACTTTTCAAAGGGGCGTAACTTGATTTGGCTGCACAAAAAACCTTCTACAAGGGCGTGGTTTGAGTTCAGTTGCTAAGAAAACCTCTATAGGGGCGTGGTTTTGGTTCAGTTGATAAAAAAATTCTTACAAGGGCGTAGTTTAGTCTAGTTATCATTATAATGACTTTCGAAATGGGCGTGGTTGGGTTCAGTTGCTAGGCCAGTAGCTATGATAGCTTAAAGGAGGCGTGGTTTACTCGTTGTTGCTAGATATACTTCAAAAGAGGGCGTGTTTTTGTTCGGTTGCTAAGGAAAATATTATAGAGGCGTGGTTTAGCCTTATTGTTGCGATGACCTTCGAAATGGGCGTGGTTTAGTTTAATCACTAGATAGGTTGCTGCGGTAGCATAAAAAAGAGGCGTAACTTACTCCTGGTTGCTAGAGAAACTTCAAAAAGGGTGTTACTTAAATTTAAAACAGAAATTTGTAATTTTACCTCCGAAATTATAATTTTACTGATTTTAAACAAGATGGTTGGTCTTTTAAAATTGCAGTAGAGCATATCAATGTAATTGTAGTACATCAAAACTTTTTTCATCATTTCAGTGGATGTAGTGCTGCAAATAAAATTTATTGATACAGTATAACAAAAAAAAAAATTAATGTTGCTGTTAGTTACCTGGATTCTTGTGCGTCTAGCAGGACGACCATTTCTACAACGATGCTATCTAGATGTGTAGCTGCTAAATCGAATTTTTGTTCTGCTCCTACTTCATGAGCAGCGTCTGGAAAGGCTGAAAAATCCAAGATTGGATGATTAAGTACCTTGATAAATGATCAGGTTGTCTTTCAGTATTGATACCTTGATAGGCGTCCAGAAGCTTGATAAATATGTACCGGGAATTATCCTCAGAGTCTGGCAGGTGTCTCAGGACGTAGTGGCCAATGTTGCCTTCCTGGTGTTGAACGCAAAAAAGTAATTTTAATTCAGACGTCAAAGCAATTCAAAAAGGCCATTAGAGGTCTATCCAAAGGAATTTTACACGGAGAAAAGTAAACTGTAATATTCACTCGGATTCCCGTTAGTTTTTATAGTTTCAAACAGTAAAGCGGACATCGGGGTGGCAAAAATTTAAATATTACAGAACTTAATGTAGAAAGTATAAAAGCCACAATTTATAATTTAATATCCAAAATAAGTAATTAGTAGTTGTCACTATAGTAAATAACGACTCTTTTATCTTTAAAAATTACAGTTTCAAACAGTAAAAATTGCCATTTCAATATATAGTCCATATTATGAAGAGAAGGGGAACTCAGACGAAAGAGAAGGGGGTCTCACTCTGGGAGAGTTTAATATTTCAAACAGTCAAAATTATACTTTTAAAATATACATTTTACCAGTCTAAGCAAGTCAATAATTACGTTGCTTGTATTAGAAATTTACTAACTTTATTCTATACTTTTTACATATCATAACATCATTTTTTAGGTACGAAATGATAAATATTAAAGTCTGAATTCTTAATTATTATACTTTAAGATTTTAGACATTTACATGGCGAATATTACTGTTTGAAATAGTATTTTCTTCCATGTAAAGAGTAAATTGTAAGGTTTAAATTGTAAATATTACAATGTGAATAGTAAAATCATGATTTTACTGTTTGAAGTGGTAATTTTTAGCAGTTGATCATTACTTATTATAAATCGACTGTTATTTATTACAGTTTACTTTTTTCCGTGTAGACTTTTTATGGTAAAAAATGGATACTTTACCAAGCTGAAGTCTGTTGGCTTTCTGAATGAGTAGACAAGTGCTGCCATTTTTGAATGATCACGATAGAGAGTGAAGTATCCAAGATTTGGAGCAAACTAGAAGAATATGACAATCTTTGGTGGAGTTTTTGATGGATTAATTATGACGTTGGAGGATTAAAGGCTTCGATACTTACTTGAGCAATGCTGGACTGGTTAAATTCATAACTTTCCCAGTTCTTGTCCGTTTTTTTGGTAAAAGAAACCACTGGAGTAGAGAAATCAGCCAATAGTCCATCGGATTCTTTCAAGTCCAAGGTCTCAAGCACTTTCTCGTTGGATACGATGACGACTCTAATGTTTCTTGCTTCGTGATCTTCGAAACGAAGATTTACGAACTTGCAGTCATCAACTGTTGAACAAAGTTCAAAAAATATTTTAAACTTTAGAAAAAAAATCCAATCTTCTTAAATTTTATGAACATATAAAACTAAAAAAATTATAGGATGGAATTTCCTGCGCTCGTGCTTCGACACACACTCTCTGCTCGTTGCACCAACTCACAAAAAGTCGTTTTCTTTTATCGCATTTATTTTTTAATTAATAATTAACATATTCTGTGTTTAATTAAATTATTTTTTAGAAAAAATAAAGGAAAAATATTTTAGTTATCTATTTCTCGAAATTTACGTTTAAATTAAAAAAATTATTTTTTTTTCAATTCAAATTTTCGCGCGGCTGTGACGTAGTACTATATCCGCTTTGCAGCGCCATCTTACAGAGAATTATAAAACTATATTTATGATAATGATGTAATTATTAAAATATTATTCTGTATAATTAAATAAATAATTATTTTGATTGTATTTTTATTATTTTTAGTAATTAATAATTTTTTACCATTGATTAAAAATTATTTTTATAAATAAATTTAAAAAACTTACTGTAAAATGTGTGTGTTGATTTGAATTTTATCAATTTGTGAGCTTCATCTTCACATGATAATTCTCCTTTTATTTTTGTAATTAATAAATTAAAAATACAAAAAAAAATAATGAAATTTTTGAGCAATTTCATTTTTATTTTTAAATTAATAAAAATTTTTTAACTTGATACAAACTTTATAATTACTTCGATGATCATAACAGTGCCCAATAACAAAGACTATTTCTGATCGCTTGAAAAACAAAGCTATTAAAAAATTTTTTTAATTCTTGAGTAATACTTGATAATCTAAAGCACTGTCATTAGTTCCGTAATTACTTAAATGGCAATGATAAAAAAATAAAAATCTATATTATTTAACAAATTTATTTAATGTATTTTCAGAAAAAAATTTTAAACAATTTCTTTTTATAAAATTTTATCTGTATAATCTATATAGGTAGCATTCAAAAATTCTCTATCTCAAGAAATGACCTTGAATCGTGAAAACTGTTGACATTTTTAAAGATATAAGCTCATCCCGAGGTTACACGCATCGAGACCTTTCATTTGAGTACCCACATCAATTTTTCATATATTTTATATATTTATATATATTTTACATATGTATATATTAAAAATATATCAAAAATGCAAGTGGGTACTTAAATGAAAGCTCTTGATGAGTGTAACATCATGATGAGCTTATATCTTTAAAAACATCAATAATTAAGAACTGTCATTGCTATCTTGTCAACTAATAAATGATATTTTTAAAGATATAAGCTCATCCTGACATTATACTCATCGAGACATTTCATTTGAATACCCACATCAATTTTTCATATATTTTATATATTTATATATATTACATATATGTATATATGAAAAATATATAAAAAAAGCATGTGGGTACTCAAATGAAAGCTTTTAGAGAGTGTAACACCGGGATGAGCTTACATTTTTAAAAATGTCTATATTTAAGACAGTACAGTGCAATTTAACAGGATTCATTATTTAATAAAACAAAATTTTATTTATTTATAGTTCACAAGTATTTATTATTTAAGATTAATATATGTTGAGATATAAACAGGCCTCGTTCCTAGAAAAAAAAAAAAAATTATATTGTAGATATTTAATAACTTAAAAAATAATATATGATATATAATTTTAATAAGATTATATAATTGTATTTTACTTGAGGTATTTAGCGTATTCCTTGATGATACATTTAGGCCAGTAAGGCGGATTAAAATTTTTCAGTATTTTGTAGAGAGGAATTTCCGAACAATCATGTCCGATAGAGTATCCAAAGGTATTAGAAGTAAATCTGTTACGTAATATTAATTAAATAATCATTTTTAAATTGTGAAAAAAAAAAAAAAATACCAACTTACAGATAAAAAAAGTGAGACAAAAAGATACCATGCCCGCTTTGAAAGTTAATATGAAAGAAAGCAATAATAGATGGCCCATCGTCATCACAAATTCTATGATCACTCAACGTTTCTGGTGACAATAATAACATGGCAAATATTTAATTATAATTAATATTTAATTTAAAAAAAAAAAAAAGACGATAAGCTTCTTCAAAGACATGCCGAGAATTTTCTTCCCGATGTTCTGGTTCAATGTCCGGGGCGGAGTTACTGATGAAATGGCTGGAGGGTTGAGACAATTGCTAATGCTACCGACCTCTGGGCTTTATGGCAGTATTATTTTGGCTACCATTGGAGCTACGTTAATTGTGATTGTTATTATTGTACAGTTTATACGAAACAGCCCGCCACTGGTAAGAAAGTTCTAAATTTTTAGTTTAATTTTTTTGTACACGGATAAAAGTAAACTGTAATAAATAACAGTCGATTTATAATAAGTAATGATCAACTGCTAAAAATTACCACTTTAAACAGTAAAATCATGATTTTACTATTCACATTGTAATATTTACAATTTAAACCTTACAATTTACTCTTTACATGGAAGAAAATACTATTTCAAACAGTAATATTCGCCATGTAAATGTCTAAAATGTTTAAGTATAATAATTAACAATTCAGACTTTAATATTTATCATTTCGTACCTAAAAAATGATGTTATGATATGTAAAAAGTATAGAATAAAGTTAGTAAATTTCTAATACAAGCAACGTCAATATTTACAAAGTAAAATGGTAAATTTTAAACGCAACGCTAAAAATCAAACTGTAATTATTGACTTGCTTAGACTGGTAAAATGTATATTTTAAAAGTATAATTTTTACTGTTTGAAATATTAAATTCTCCCAGAGTGAGACCCCCTTCTCTTTCATCTGAATTCCCCTTCTCTTCATAATATGGACTATATATTGAAATGGCAATTTTTACTTTTTGAAACTGTAATTTTTAAAGATGAAAGAGTCGTTATTTACTATAGTGACAACTACTAATTACTTATTTTGGATATTAAATTATAAATTGTGGCTTTTATACTTTCTACATTAAGTTCTGTAATATTTACATTTTTGGCACCCCGATGTCCGCTTTACTGTTTGAAACTATAAAAACTAACTGGAATCCGAGTGAATATTACAGTTTACTTTTTTCCGTGTAGAATTTAGAAAATTAGAAAACAAAATTTTTTTATTTATTTAGGGGAGGGTGGGGCAAGACGGCCCTCCTCAAAAATTGACCAAAAATTTATTTTTTTTATATTTTGGAGGTGGCCCATCTTGCCCCCAAAAAAATTTTTTTTTGAACTTTCGAAAAATTCCCGTGTGTAATTAATATCACAGTAAATTATCACAATTTCAACAAATTATTTATTATACTAAATTCTAATAAGTGAATTAAACTATTTTTGTTTTAATATGGGTTTAATAATCATCTTGATTAACTTTAATACAAAAAAAAAAAAATAATAATTCGAACTTCCCCGGCCGGGAATCGAACCCGGTTCCATTTGGCTACGCTTTAAAGGCTCTTCCAGTTAAGCTACCTGAGACATTGTCCACAACAACCTATCAGCCTAGAAATTTTTTGTTTGACACGATAGAAGAATGTTCATTAAAATAATGTCTATATAATTATTTATCAATAGCTACTTCCATTTATTTAAATTCAATTTAGAAATCCATACTTCCGATGTGGCATACCGCTAAATATTTACCTCAGGTATTACAATTCCTTTGATAGAAATCCGAATCATCGGTGACTTAAAGCTCGAGTAGAACATGTCAATCCGGTTGTAAAACATCAGAACAAGTTTAATCAGCTCATCTGGCGTCTTGCTGTGGAATTACATTAACAAACTCATCCATTTTGATACACAGGCGGCCATTTTGTTGAGTTACAACGAGTAAGAAAATTTCTTCTTTAAAATAAAATTTCTTTTTTTATTAAATACTTACTTAAAGTCGCTTTCTAAATCTAGAAGAACGAGGATTTGTGCGTAGACTTGCTTAAGTGGAGTACTTAAGTTGAAAAGCTCTGGCGGAGGAACGGGTACGATCTTCCATTCTGTAGAGATTGATGGAGCTGAAACAAAGTATTTAATTTTTTATTTATTAAATTATAGGTTTTAATTTTTACTTTATTTATTTTATTGATATTTATAAATTTTTAATTTATATTTTATCGATATTTTATAAAAAAGCTTGAGTAGAAAATTTTTAATTATGTTAACTAACTCTCGCCTTTATTTTCCAGGAGCTGGACATACACGTACTGATAGTAGCCATCGTTGGTGTAACTTGGTAGTCTTCTAAGGACATAATCGCCGATATTACCTTCCTAGAATTTTTAAATTATTAATAATTAATTAATTATTAAATTGTGAAAATTTTTTTTATTAAAAAAAATTAAATTGTCTGCTAATTTAAGGATCATTTAATTATTGATAAGTAATTAATAATTGCTTACAAGACTGAAGTCCAATGGGCCTTTGAATAAATACAGCAAGGATGCTAACTTTGATGTGTCGTGAAAAAATGTCATATAGCCGAGATTTGGAGCGACCTGTCCAAATAAAAAAAAAAAAAATTTTTTTTGGTAATATTTTGTTGAATTTATGATTAATTATCAGGATGTTTGAAACATACCCCTGAAATGGTGGTCTTAGTGAAGTTATAATTGGCAACTTTAATAAGTCTTCTGATAGTCCTGTAAGATTGGACATGGCTGAAATAAACGGGCGTTGAAAAATCTGCTAGAAATCCACTTGCTTCATACAAATTCAGGGTTTTGATAATTTTTCCGGTTATTGACTGGATTATAACATTTAGATTATTTGATTTGGTGTGCTCATCAAAGTGCAGTTCTACGAACTGGCAATCCGCGACTGATTTTTAAATAATAATAATAACGATAAATTATTATTTTTAAAATTGTCTAAAGTTATTTTTTAATATGATAAAAATTTATTATCATAAGTATTTAGGCAGCATTCGAAAATTCTCTAGATACGTAATTAAGAAATGACCTTGTATCTTGAGAACAATTGACATTTTTAAAGATATAAGCTCATCCCGACATTACACTCATCGAGACCTTTCATTTGAGTACCCACATCAATTTTTCATATATTTTATATATTTATATATATGTATATATGAAAAATATATAAAAAATACATGTGGGTACTCAAATGAAAGCTCTTGATGCGTGTAGCATCAAGATGAGCTTATATTTTTAAAAATGTCAATAATTACGAAGTGACATTGCTATTTTGTCAACTATCGACATTTTTAAAGATATAAGCTCGCCCTGATGTTATACTCTTCGAGACCTTTCATTTGAGTACCCACATCAATTTTTCATATATTTTATATATTTATATATATTATATATATATAAATATATGAAAAATACATGTGGGTACTCAAATGAAAGCTCTTGATGAGTGTAACATCAGGATGAGTTTATATTTTAAAAAAGTCAATATTTCAAAAAATACAGTGCAATTTTATAAAATCAAATATAATTTACAACTCTACAAAGTTGCTAGTAATAATAACTTTTAATTAATATCAATATTATATACTTACAGTGATATTGATGACTTTCTATTAATGTAATAAATCTCCGAGCCAAATCTTTACAATCATTATTCGTGTCATTACCACTTACAACAGTAATAATAATTATAAAAAAATTCAGTAACTCAAAAAAATTATTTCTTCTCGACTCCATCAATTTGTTCTAATAATTTCATATACTTGAGTGATTTCAATCAACTGAAAATATTTTAATTTAACTCCACAATTATAGATCATTATAATTTATAAATAAATTATAAAAGTCGGAAATTGATTATTTTTAATTACAAGTTTCCCATACTTACTTTCAAATAAAATTATTTTTAAATCCATATTGCCGGACACTGAACTTTTTTTTTATCTTTAAATTTAATTAATTTTTTTTTATTAGTTTAATTTATTACAAATTATTAAAAATTAACTCTGAAGAATTTTTAACTTTTTTTTTAAGAAATAATCATAATTTTATTATTTAAAAATTACAATTAAATAATAATATTTTATTTATCGCAAATAAATTATTTTACGCAAACAAAAAATTTAGAATTGAAAATATTTAAATTAAATAATTGATTAAAAATTAATAAGATGATTTATTTCTTGAGATTTTTTTTACCAGACATCTTGAAGGATCCACTGGAGCCGCGGCCCTTGGTCTGGACAAGAGTTCCCTCGGAGACGGCCTTCTTGAGGTACCGTCTGATCAACGGAGCAGTTTTTACAGGATCCAATTGGTAATTCGCGTAGACGTATTTTTTAATGGCTTGCAACGACGAGCCGTGACGGCGGTTGTCTAAATTTTGAATGGCCTCGTTGACCATATTCGAAGTAGAAGGATGGCCTTTCAGTGTCTTCTGGACTTTACTCGGCAGGCTTTTCTTCATCCGCGGCTTTAACTTAGTCGGCTCCTTTGACTTTGTTGGCTTAGACTTGGTTGATGCTCTCAAAGTCGGCTTAACTGCGATTTTGGGTTTGTTTCTTGATGAAGATCTTGATTCGATCATTTTTTATTTTTTTTTATTAATTAAAACAAAATTAGTTTATTATTTTTTGGATAAATTATTTGTTTACTTAAATTGCAATTTCTATAAAGATGTTTCTTGAGACGTCAATTAAGAAATTATTCATTTGTTTATTAACATTTATTTATTTTGTTTTTTTAGAGAAAAAAAAACAAAAACAAGAAAATAATTTGATTTTTTTTTTTTTTAATTTTTAAATAAAAAAATTTTTTATTGGAACTCAGATAAATAAAAATTAAGTTAGCCGATATGTAAAAATTTTTAGAATTTTTTTATTTTTACAAAATAATAAAAAAAATATTTTAATTTGTAAAAAACTTGAAAAACTGTAAGTGCAATTTTTAAAAAATATTTTTTAGTTCTAATTTAATAATTAAAAATTATTATTATTATTATTATTATTATTATTATTATTATTATTATTATTATTATTATTATTATTATTATTATTATTATTATTATTATTATT
>JZSA01005893.1:0-22482 GCA_000956155.1 Cotesia vestalis
TTTTTTAATTATATTACTTTACAATTTAAAAATACAATAAGTAATAATACTTAGTATTTCATTTAAAATTGAATTAATTGACTTCCGGTGACTCATTAATTTTATTTCAAGCAAATTAATTCAATTAATTAATTGATAGAACAAGATTGAAATAATTTGTAATTATAATTATTTTTTATTTATTAGAATTTTAAATATTTTTTCAAGAAAAATTTTTTTTTACTAAAATAATTATGTATATTGTTGAGAAAATAGGAAAAATTTTTTTTTTAATTTTTTTCTTATAAATTATTAATTATAAATTTATGTTACAGCAATATGGAAGTACCGATTCATGTGATAAAGAAGATAATAATTATGGAGTACATACTTGGGCTTCAGGATTTGAAAAATTATTAAAAGATCCCGTTGGTCTACAAACATTTGCCGTAAGTAAATTATTAATTTATACTTTAAAAATTATTGAAATAAAAAAAAAAAATTATTGATAAAATTTTTTTAATATTAAAATAGGAATTTTTGAAGAAAGAATTCAGCCATGAAAACATTTATTTCTGGGCAGCTTGCGAGAGGTACAAAAATACCGAGGACACGTCAAATAGACGTACATTAGCTTGGAAAATCTATGAACGTCATTTGTCAGCTACTGCTGGTGAGCCAGTAAATGTTGACAGTCATGCGGCTGGACAAATTACGCAAGAGTTAATCAATTATGCTCCTGCTGATCTTTTTCTGCAGGTAACTATTTAAAAAAAAAAAAAAATTGATTGTTATTCAAATTAGGTAATTATTATTCATCAGGCAAATTGAAGATGTTAAATTGATTTATTAATAGAATTTTTAATTTTTTTTTTTTATCAATTTCAAAATTTTTTTTTTATTTTATTATTATTTATAATTTTTTTTTTAATTTTATTATTATTTATAATTTTTTTTTTTTAATTTTATTATTTATATTTTTCATAAAAAATTTTTTTTTAATGATTTTTTAATTAAAAATGCTTTAATTTAAAAATTTTTATTTTTATTTAATTTATTATAATTATTTTTTTATTTTATTTAATATTATTTATTATTTTATTTTCTTAGGCGCAAAAACAAGTATTCAATTTAATGAAATTCGATTCATACCCCCGATTCCTGCGATCTGATTTATATCGTAATTGTTTAGAGACTGGAAGTAGCGTTGTAAGTACCGAAGACTGTGATTTATCTCTCACCAATTCTCCGAGTGTTAAATTAAAAAAAAGCCACTCGGACGCTGAGGACAGACGTAGGAAGTCTATTTTACCTTGGAATCGAAAAAACAGGTAATAAAATTTTTTTTTGCTAAAAAAAAAAAATTTTTTTCAAATTTTTTTAATTTTAAAAAAATTTTCAGGTCCAAATCAAAAGACAGAGGCGAAAGTGAGTACAACAAAATACCGACCCGCGTCGAGCCAATGTACAAAAGTTTTTCTTCAATGAAACGCGACGAGAGCTCCAATCACAATATCAATAACAATAATAACAACAATAATAATATCAACAATAACGAAGACAATATATCAATTTCTAGCAGTCGATCTTCGTTAGCGTCTTGGGACCTGGCGCTCCGACAATCTTTCAGCAAACATGTAAGTATTTAAAAAAATTAAATTTTTTTTTTTCGGAATTTTGCTGATGAAAAATTTTTTTTAAATTATAAATTATTAATTGTGTGTGTTTTAGTGTTTTCTTTTTTTTTTATTTAATATTGTCTTGTTTTATAATACTAAAAAAAAAAAAAAAAAAAAAAAACAGACATCTGAAAATTTTTTGTCATAAATTAAAAAAAAAAAAAATTGTTAAAATTTTTATTTTTTAAATAAAACTAAAAATTATTCAGCTGTCTGCTAATTTTTGAATTTTTTTTTTGCTTTTGTGAATTAAAATAAATAATTATAGTCCGTGGCGTCATACGATGGCCAGAACGATAAAAAAGAGGCCCATAGCAAGTGCACGGGACTGTGTCGTGTGATTTTACCTGATGGATCTACAACAGTAGTCCCTACAAGTCAAACCGAGACTATTAAAGATGTGATAACACGTCTGCTAGACAAGCGAGCCTTGAAATATCTCAATTATGATGTTCTCATACTTGCCACGGACGAGGTCAGTTTTAAATAAATAAATAAATATTTAATATCAGTGTTGAGCAAAAAAAAATTTTTTTTATCGGAATATTATAGATAATTATTTAAAAATTTGTTAATTAAATTTATTTGTGTTTTAATTCAGTGAAAAAAATTTTTCTGCACTCGTGTTTTAGCACACACTCTTTGCTCGTTGCATCAACCTCACTCAAATTTTAGAACTAGAAAAATTTAAATTTATTATCAACAGATGGCGATATTTTTATATTTTATTAAAAGCGGGAAAATTTTGATTTTTAAATTTGATAAATAATTTTTAACTATTTTTTTTAGTATTTGAAAAAAATTTTCTTTTTTAATTAAGTAATTAAAAAATAATTGCCCAACACTGCGATCAAAAATTTCGAGCACTGAAACAAAAAAAAATTGCACTAATTAAGAAACACGCGAGTCCCTAAAATTAATAAATAAATAAATAATAATAATAATGGACTGGAATAATTGCATGGCTTTGTGTTAACGCACGCATTTTATTAAACTCGCTTTTTAATTGTGCACCTGCATTAGAATTAAAAAAAAATAATAATAATAATTACTAATTAAAAATTGTAAATTACAGCTGATGAATCTCAAGTACTCGTCATCGGTGTTAGCAGGCCAGGAAGTCGAAGTAGTACCTGCAAAAGTATTAAAAGTTGATTTGCCGTCCCGGCGAATAATCACAGTGGTTGCGCACAAAGGACGAACCCTTAGAGAAGTACTGAGGCCATTGTTAAACAAATATGGGTTCAAATTGGAGTTAATAACGATCTGGGGTGACGGACACCCAATATCACTGGAAATTCCAGCAATTAATGCTCCAGCGAGGCTAGTTCTTACGTCTAACAATGAAGGTGAGCCTTTTTTATTTTTAAAATTCTTTAATTTGATAAGTTTTTTTTTTAATCGGTCAATACCATCTAGAAGAATAATTTTGTTAAGTTTCAAAGTTTAAATCGCAGTAGTTTAATTTTTATTGAGAAAAAAAACTTAAAACTGGAGATTAATCTCGTCGCCATTTTGAAAAAAAAAAAATTTTTTTTTTGCTTTTGTGAATTAAAATAAATAATTATAGTCCGTGGCGTCATACGATGGCCAGAACGATAAAAAAGAGGCCCATAGCAAGTGCACGGGACTGTGTCGTGTGATTTTACCTGATGGATCTACAACAGTAGTCCCTACAAGTCAAACCGAGACTATTAAAGATGTGATAACACGTCTGCTAGACAAGCGAGCCTTGAAATATCTCAATTATGATGTTCTCATACTTGCCACGGACGAGGTCAGTTTTAAATAAATAAATAAATATTTAATATCAGTGTTGAGCAAAAAAAAATTTTTTTTATCGGAATATTATAGATAATTATTTAAAAATTTGTTAATTAAATTTATTTGTGTTTTAATTCAGTGAAAAAAATTTTTCTGCACTCGTGTTTTAGCACACACTCTTTGCTCGTTGCATCAACCTCACTCAAATTTTAGAACTAGAAAAATTTAAATTTATTATCAACAGATGGCGATATTTTTATATTTTATTAAAAGCGGGAAAATTTTGATTTTTAAATTTGATAAATAATTTTTAACTATTTTTTTTAGTATTTGAAAAAAATTTTCTTTTTTAATTAAGTAATTAAAAAATAATTGCCCAACACTGCGATCAAAAATTTCGAGCACTGAAACAAAAAAAAATTGCACTAATTAAGAAACACGCGAGTCCCTAAAATTAATAAATAAATAAATAATAATAATAATGGACTGGAATAATTGCATGGCTTTGTGTTAACGCACGCATTTTATTAAACTCGCTTTTTAATTGTGCACCTGCATTAGAATTAAAAAAAAATAATAATAATAATTACTAATTAAAAATTGTAAATTACAGCTGATGAATCTCAAGTACTCGTCATCGGTGTTAGCAGGCCAGGAAGTCGAAGTAGTACCTGCAAAAGTATTAAAAGTTGATTTGCCGTCCCGGCGAATAATCACAGTGGTTGCGCACAAAGGACGAACCCTTAGAGAAGTACTGAGGCCATTGTTAAACAAATATGGGTTCAAATTGGAGTTAATAACGATCTGGGGTGACGGACACCCAATATCACTGGAAATTCCAGCAATTAATGCTCCAGCGAGGCTAGTTCTTACGTCTAACAATGAAGGTGAGCCTTTTTTATTTTTAAAATTCTTTAATTTGATAAGTTTTTTTTTTAATCGGTCAATACCATCTAGAAGAATAATTTTGTTAAGTTTCAAAGTTTAAATCGCAGTAGTTTAATTTTTATTGAGAAAAAAAACTTAAAACTGGAGATTAATCTCGTCGCCATTTTGAAAAAAAAAAACATGCAGTGACATCTAGATTGTTTTGGCGCGAAATTTGAAATTTAATATTGGCGCGGAATTTAAATTTTAAATCTATTGGTAATTTTTTTTTTTTTCCAGATTTTCAACGAGACGCGTTAAAATGTCAAGAAAATATTCCCCAGGGACAAACAACGTTGGATGAAATTACGAATAAAGTATTTGAAGAATTGTTAGTTGGAAAAAGCGCTAATAAATATCAAAGCGAGGGTTCTTGTAAAGTAAATATTTTTATTATTTTTAATCTTTATTAAAGCCAATGATTAAATTATTAATAATTAATTTTTTTAATTTAGTCAGAGGACCAAAGATCAGAAAGTTCGTCAATTTTATCGAATAAATTTTTCTCCCGAGATTTGGCGCTGTCGGGAAAGAAAAAGTCTAAATCTAAAAGCAGCAATCTGAGCGAAAAGAGTCATTCTGATTGCGCTGAAGAAACGACACAGACTACGAGGTCGCATGCTCCCTTGATTGCCAAGTGGCGGAATGGTGTAAAGTTACAATTACCTGGACGATTTGATGGTGATGGTAAATTTTTAATTTATTTCGATAATAGTATAAATTTTAATTTATTAGTTTTATTAATTTTAATTTTTTTCATTTTTAGAATTGTACGAGGGATTGAAAAGAGCTCAAAGATCACGTTTAGAGGATCAAAGAGGAACGGAGATAAATTTTGAACTTCCTGATTTTTTAAAGGTTAATTTTTTCGTTTTAAAACATAAGATTATTTTTATTTAGAATTAAAATTAATTAATTCTTAGGCTAGTTAATTGATGATATTGTTGTCTATGTCAATAATGTTATGAATATCATCAAATCATGATGAATATCATGATAAATAATATCAATTTAATGATTGATGTCAATATCATGATGAATATAATTTTTTAGATCATTGTGATTATTAATGTTAATAATTTAATGACATCATCAATACCATAATAAATATCACTATCAATGTCATGATAAATATCGTTATCACTACCATGATTTATATCACTATTAATATCATGATGAATATCACTCCTAATATCATGATTAATATTGCTGTCAATATCATAATAAATATTGTTATAAATATCATGATAAATATCAATAGCAAAATCATTACAAATATCGCTGTCAATATTAATATCATGATGAATATAACTATCAATATTATGAAGGATATTACTATTAATACCATGATGAATATCACTATCAATATCATGATGAATATAACTATCAATATTATGAAGGATATTACTATTAATACCATGATGAATATCACTATCAATATCATAATAAATATCATTATCAATATCATAATAAATATCACTATCAATATCATGATGAATATCATTATCAATATATTTATTTTAATTCAAAAAATAATTTTTTTTTTTTTTTGATTTTATAGGATAAAGAAAACAGTAAAAGCAAAGATGACAAAAAATTACGGCGTGCTAGATTAACAGTATCAGCAAATTGCGACAATTCAAGTTCAAAATTCTTTAGTGACGTTTCGATAGCTGAAAAAACTCAGCATTTACCCACAAATTTTACCGACAGCTCGATAGCAAATCGAGTTATGATAAATGAGTCTCGCAGTCAACCATCTGTTCCACCACAGGAATCAACAATTGCAACGAACAGATCCAGCTTAGACAGCTCGTTGAATCTGGACGTGACTTTGGAAGATGCTGACAAAACAATCATCGACAAGAGTGTCGAATTATCGTCTATCGCTAACACGTCGATGTCTCCGATGTCCACGTCGACTTCGACATCTTCGTTGGGATTAATGGAGTCTCCGGCAACGTCTCCGACGAAGCTGTCCAGGCCGCCTCCGTTGCCTCCCAAGCCTAAAGGATTATTGACTAGTGTTAAGACCAATCAATTGTTGTCGAAAAATATTTCAAGGTCGACGATTATCAGTGATTCTTGTAAGAGCAAAAATGTTTTTTAGTTTTTTCAGTTAAAAGTGTAATGAGGCTTTAAAAAATTTAGATTTTATTTTTTTATTAAATTCACGATTTTTTTTTTTTGTGTTAAAAATTCTAAAAAAGTGTGGAAAAATTTTTTTTTATCTTTTATCAAGTTTTAAATTTTAATAATTTATAAAAATTAAAACTTGAAAAAAAAAAAAAAAATTAGAAAAATTTAATTTTTTACCAATTAAATATTAATTTTATAGAAATAAATTTTCTAAAATTTAATTTTTTAAAAGAAAAATTTAATTTTAATTTGCTTTATTAGTATTTTTAACACGTAAAATTATTTGATTATCAATTTTAATAAAAATTATTTTACAAATTTTAAAAATGCGAACAAAAAAATCAAGACTACTATTAAATTTAATTAAAAAAAAAAAATTTCTAGAGTACTAATGATATTTTTATCATGACTAATCAGTTATAAAAATAAATATCAATAATTTATCGTAAATAATGTATTTATACGCTCACAATATTCAGCAATATAAAAGCTATTTATTAAGTAATAACAATTATCATTTATCAATATTAAAAAAAAAAATATATATATATATAAATATATAAATATATATATTTGTATATAAATGTTATTACCTTTAATTATTTTTTTAAACTAATAAAATAACAAATAACTTTAAAAAATTCAAATTTTACATTTTTCCCGCCAAAATATTTCCAAAAAATAATTAAAAAATTTTTTAATTAATTTAATCACTCTAAAAAAAAAAAAGAAATTAAAAAAAAAATTTTCCCGCTAAAATCTGACAGCCAATAAAAATTCAAAAGAACCGCCCAGTGGCGCCACCACAGTGAAAAAAGTAAACCAATCATTTAAGAAGTGCTCGTTACCGGACACAGCTCGAGTTATCAAAAAATAATTGTAAAAATTAGTAAATAAATAATTATAGAGTCTTAATTATTAAATAAATAAATTAATTAATTGTTTTCGCGCATGCGCAGTATTAAAAATCATAAAGTCATTTTTATTGGAGTATTTATTAGTGTGTAAAAACAACAGTGTCATCTCGCGAATACCGCCCATTTGATAATTTGCTCGTGGATGCAATAGAGAAACTGGACGTGGTCAGACGTTGCTTTGTTTCGAGTTCCAGGTTTATTTTATTTGTCATTCTCAAGTAAGTTTTTATTATTATTAATTAATTAATTAATTAATTAATTATTTTTATGGTAATTAAATTATTTTTTTTTTTTTTGTTGATTCAATTAATTGTGACAGCTGATAGGTTGGTAAAGTTATTTAATAAGTAATTTATTATTTATTATTATTATTATTTTTTTTTTTTATTGTTTATTGTTAATTGATGATTAAATTAATAGGATTTATTTTTCATCTGGTTGATGAAAAATAATCCTGGATGATAATTTTATTTTAAGAGGATTAGCTTGCTGGTGGCTGGATGGTGTTTCAAGGTAAAGTGACAGCATTAAATAAAGTGACAGTTGATAGCTCATAAGTATTAGAGTAAGTATCAGTGAGTATTGGTGGTTGTCATTAATTTATGAATCATCAATAAAAATTTTGGTAATTATTTATGTAAATAGTTGTAAGAAAAAAATTTATAAATGGGTTAGAAATTAGTGAGGGAAATGTCCGAGGAAAAAATGGCGGGAAATTGAGATATTATTTTTGTGAGAGTTTTTTGTCAATTTTTTTTTTTTTGTAAAAATTAAATGACATTAAAATTATTTAAAAATTTTAATAATTTTTTTTATTGAAAAATTATTAAAAAAAAAAAATTTCACATGTAGAAAATTTTAAAAATTCCACATGCAATTTTTTAAGTATTTTTTTTTTTTTTTTTTTTTTGGAGTTTAAGAGTGCAGAGGATATGAGGGCTTAATTGTATAAATTTTGCGGGGATTATACGATGAGGGGCAATGAGAAATTGAGAAGATGAGAGAGGTCGTGTTAAATATCCAAAAGACCGTTGGAAATTTTATACTTTATATCTTTTTACATTGTTATTATTTTTTCAAAGTAATTTTTAAATCACAAAAAAAAACTAAAAAATTATTTTGCAAAAATTTTTGTTTAGGATTTAAATATATATTTATTAGAGTTAGTTTATTAATCGCATTACTAAAAATAAGCTCACTCCAATATTACACTCATCAAGAGCTTTCATTTGAGTACCCACATCAATTTTTTATATATTTTATATATTTATATATATTACATAGATGTATATATGAAAAATATATCAAAAATGCATGTGGGTATTCAAATGAAAGCTCTTGATGAGTCTAACATCGAGATGAGCTTACATTTTTAAAAATAATAATAATAATAATAATAATAATAATAATAATAATAATAATGTCAAGATTTTTTTTAAATTTTATTATTATTATTATTATCATTGATGAAAAATTTCAAATTTTCAGTAATAATATAATAATAATATTAATAACAATAATAATAATAATAATAATAATAATAATAATAATAATAATAATATTTAATTTAAATATTTTTTTTAAATATAAAATTTTTAAGAGTTATTGTTTAATGATAATTTTGCAAAATTTGATAATAATAATAATAATAATAATAATAATAATAATAACAAAAATTGCATAACTGATAAAACTACTAAAGTAAATAAATAAAGCATAAAAAGCGTATATATAACAGGAAATGGTTTGTCAACGGTCGTTGTCTGATTCACATTCGACCTCATGCCTCATGCTCTGTTAAATACCAACATTTATTATTATATTTATTATTATTATTATTATTATTATTTATTAACCCGGGTGGCAAGCCCCCATACAAAGTCATTTTTTTTCTTTTTGTGGCGCACATTTAACATACATATAGCTTTCGCACATCTCATTACATCACACATTCTCAAATATTCCACACACATTATAATATAGTTGTATGATAGTACCTAATACATAATAAGCCATAGTTTAACTTAATATAAGCCACATGTTTTATTTTATCGTCGCCCATACTTATATACCTATACTACATAACAGTACATATTTAGGTATTTAACCTTGCACACTTTAAATTACACTGTGTATTATTTTACAAGTGTATTAGTGACCAACTGTCATATTTAAGTTACATACATATTTATTTACATGTATATTTTAAATCTATTGATTTAGTCAAATATTAGAAAATTATTTATAAATTTTATTTGTGAGTAAATATTTTAAGTTTTTACTTTTGTAAGAATTTGTCAGCAATTTAATTATAAATTTTATAGACATATATATACATAATATGTTAATATACTTAGTGAGAAATTTAAAGTATTCGGAATATTTTTTTTTTATTTATTTTTAGAAAAATAAATTAAAAATTTAATAATAAAAAAAGAAAAAAATTCGAAATTTTTGGGTGATTTTCAACGAGCTGTAACTCCGAGGAAAATTCTCGTACAGCAAAAATTAAAAAAAGCAAATTGTAGCTCTAAGTGTCTAGTTTTCAGATATGACCATGAAAATTTTTTATCATGTTCGGGTCTGGAGAAATCCTAAGAAAACCACAAAAAAAAATTTTCCAAATTTTTTCTCGTCTTAAAAAAGGTCTACGGGCTTCAAAAAAATTTTTTTCCATTGTTTCGCTGAAAAGCTTTTTTAGAAAATTTAATACTCTTCAATTTGACGTAATCAAAAAGCCTGTACGATGATTTGCCGCGGAGTTATCGTCAGTCAAAGCAAAAAAGTACTTTTTCACTTTGACAATCAATAACTCTGGAAATAATGATCGTATAGGAAATCGAAGGACGGTTTTAAAAACTACACGATATTCTCTATAAGATACCGTGAATAGCTTTTGTCAAAAAAATTTTTTTTGAATTGAAAACTTTAACTGAAAACACGACAAAAATTCTCATAATTAAGGATATTTGGATAACTTGGTATAACTTTGGATAAAATGGATGAACAAAGGATATCGTCGGTAATTTTTCAACCTCCAAGTGTCCCCTAAAATCCCTGAAAAATTCAAAGCGCTGCGATTTTTTTTTCATAGTGCCCCGAAGCTTCAAATTCTTTGTTTTTGCAAAAATCACCATTATGAGCAATTTTTCGATTTTTATTAATTTCTTCAATGAAAAAAAATTTTTTTTCTCCAAAATCTTTATTTTTCCAAACAAAAAGATCAATTTTTCAAGAAATTTGATGTTTTCCGCAACTACTAATTTTGCTTGTAAATTAATTTCCAGGCATCAACAATCGATGGAAGAAGAAAAGGCGCGTGTTTATTTTGCCAGGAGTATTTTATGGATCTGTATCTTCTCGCGGAATTAAAAACAATCTCCTTAAAAGTAACGACAGTTGACATGCAAAAGCCCCCTCCAGACTTTCGCACCAACTTCCAGGCAACTCCGCCGCCGATTTTGATCGACGGAGGCGACGCCATTTTGGAGAACGAGAAAATTGAGAGACATATTATGAAGAATATTCCCGGCGGACATAATCTCTTTATCCAGGACAAAGAAGTCGCTACTCTTGTGGAAAATCTCTTCAGTGTAAGACATTTTTGATTATTTTAACGAGTTATAAAGAGACTAATGAAGATATTATTGCAGAAACTAAAGCTGCTGTTACTTAACGCAAAGGAGAAGGACAAGGATCCTAAATCGTCTTCTTTAATGGCCCATTTACGGAAAATAGATGAGCACTTGGGCCGCAAAGGCACGCGTTTTCTCACAGGCGACACCATGTGTTGCTTCGATTGCGAGCTGATGCCCCGTTTGCAGCACATCCGGGTGGCAGGAAAGTACTTTGCTGACTTTGAAATTCCCGAGACATTAGTGCATCTGTGGCGATACATGCATCACATGTACAGACTCGATGCATTCTTAATTTTCTAGTCACTTTAAAATGGCTATAATTCCTAAAATAATGATTTTTAGTAAAAATCATAAGAATTAAAAATTTTAGCTTAGGAAATTTCCTACAAAAAATGTTAGCATTCTATTGGGCTATCTTCAATAGTTTATAAGATATAGTAATTTAATTAGTGCCTATTGTCGACTTGCTGTAAAAATTACTATTTAAATTATTTTTGAATTTCAAGAAAAAAAACAATTATTATTATTTTTGTTTTTTTTTTTTAGTAAAAAATTGAACTATATACTAATAAAAAATATTATTTTTTGTTTCAGATTAAAAAGTAATAAAAATATTAAAAAGTAATAAAAATACCGTGAGAAGTTAATATAATAAAATATAAATTAAAATCATAAACTCTAAACGATCAGTGGACTGTAAACTTGAAATATAAAACAATACTGTGAACTATAAAATAAAAAAAAAATTAATAATAAACAATGAGTAAGCATAATAATCGAAGCAGTGAATTTTTGTGTAAAATAATAGAAGTTGATAACGAGGACTTTAATTCTCCAACGAAAATTATGTCACCGATGACGCTGATAGTTGAGGAATTTCAAAAATCTTCTCTAGCTGGTGACACTCCGAGCCGTAAAAGAGGTAAGTACATTTTTATTTATTTTTTGGTTAAAGAACTTTAATATTTAGCCCAAAAATTTGATTTTGAACTTTAAAAATAATTTTTTTATTAAATTACTCCAAAAAAATTTTTTAAAGACTTCTGACGTAAAAATTAAATTTTGTACAAAAAAGTTTGTTATTATTTATTTTATCTTTGATATAAGCTCATCCCGATGTTACACTCTTCAAGAGCTTTCATTTGAGTATCCACATGCATTTTTGATATATTTTTCATATATATAATATATATAAATATATGAAAAATTGATGTGGGTACTCAAATGAAAGGTCTCGATGAGTGTAACATCAAAATGAGCTTATATCTTTAAAAATATCATTAGTTGACAAGATAGCTATGTCAGCTCTTCATTATTGACATTTTTGAAGATATAAACTCATCCCGGTAATATACTCATCAAGAGCTTTCATTTGAGTACCCACATGCATTTTTCATATATTTTTTATATATACATATATATAATTTATATAAATATATAAAATATATGAAAAATTGATGTGGGTACTCAAATGAAAGCTCTCGATGAGTGTAACATCATAATGAGCTTATATCTTTAAAAATCTCAATAATTAAGAACTGACATTGTTATCTTGTCAACTAATGACATTTTAAAAAATATAAGAAACCGAAAAAAGACGTAACCGTAACAAAATGAATATTAGAGGCGTATTAAATTAATAGGGGATTCCCCGTCCTTGAATCTTCGGTTCTTATACGTCTGCCCGACAACACTCCCCGTGGTTCTCATTTTTTTTCATTCATTTAAACAACTTTTTTTTTTTTTTTTTTTTAACAATATTTTACAAAAGAAAGAAATTAAAATAAAAAAATTTTATGAATTTTTTCAATAAAAATCCTTGTCAATTTTCTCTCATCTCTGATCTTTCAGTCAAAAATGATGTACAAAGTTTTCCAATAATTCTTTAAAGAAAATTTCTAATCAAAATTTTATTTATCAAACTTAAAATTTAAAATTTTGAGTCAAAAATTCAAAATACAAAAAAAATATAAGAAATCTTTTTTATAGGAAATTTAATTTTTCACAAGAAAGATTTCTATAAATTTTTCCATATCTCCAACCATTTCACCATAATTTCAATTTTATCCGAATTAAGTACTTTTTCCAAATTTTAATTTTTTTTCAACTAAAAATTTTTAAAGAAAAATAACCAAAAATTCTTCCTACTTCAAAAGAAGACAACTGTAAGATTAAGTGGTTAAAAAAATTCCCTCAATAAATATCCCAAGGGTTAAAAATCACTCGTCAAATTTACACATTGAGATAATATAATAAATTAAACATTCACTTCACTTATACAAATGTCCATAACTTTTCAAACATTTTGAAGTGTAAAGCACAAGGGCTCGACTATTATATCTATCCTAAACTCAAAAAGTATAAACTGAGAACCTTTTGGGATCTTTACCTAACCTAGAGGCAAGTAGCTCGTGCTGGTTAAGATGGACCAGGTGCTCACCTGCCTCATTATGAATGGACGTAGGTAGAAAAGAGAAAGAACTAAGAGAGACTGAAGACCGAGGGGTTTCGAGCCCCTTTTGACAGTAAAACTTCCATAGTCGGCATATTTCGCGAGTATGTGTTGAATGGAGAGAAAAGAGACCTCTGTATATATATAGATCTACTCGTGGCAACATCTGTAGAGGCGGGGATCCGTAAGTTAGCGAAAATCTGTGCCCTTTTGGGGCACTGACCTACCCCCGAAACGGAATTCACTTATTCTTTAAACGCGACCGTTATAGTTGCTATCAGCTGTTGATATTTTCTTTTCATTAATTTTCGGCTTTGATTTTTAAAGGTCTCTGTGGGTCAGAGGGACAATACAAGGCTAATGGTCAAGAAAAGAAAAGTTCGGAACTATTTTAATTGGGGGTGAAATTTAGAAACGGCAATTTTTAGATTTTATTTTGTAGGAGCCTTTGGAACACTTCTTTAAAAAAACTTTTTAAAAAATCAGGAAAATCGGGCGAGTAGTTTCGGAGTTATAGTCATTGGAAAATTAAAGGTACAACCCAAAGCGCGGCTTAGGAAATTTTAATTGAGATTTTTGGGCTAAATATCAAAAATACGAAAAAATCATAAGAAACTTTTTTTGTAGAAAATTTAATTCTCTATAAAAAAGGTTTAGTACTTTTTTTGATATCTCCAACCCTTTAGTCAAAAATTGAATAAAAAGTCTTAAAAACAATTTTTTGGACCCATTTAATAGAAAACTTATTTTTTAAAGTTCAAAATCAAATTTATGGGTTAAATATTCAAGATACGATAAAATAATAAAAAACCTTTTTTATAGGAAATTTAATTCTCTATAAAAAAGGTTTAGTATTTTTTTTGATATCTTCGACCTTTGAGCCAGAATTGGGACTTAATGTCCCAATCATTGACTTTTCTCAAAAATTCAAAAGTTTAAGCCATTTTTTATGTATCAATTAAAAATATATTTGATATACTAAAAATTATAATAATTTATGAGTGAATTTGTCCGAGAAGTCGTGTCCAAGTGAGCCGACGATAAATCTCACGAGCCGATACAGAATTAAAATGGAAGTCGGGCAAATGTCTAGTCCTTAGAATACAAAAGTAGTCCGACGGATAGGACTTGTTTCGTCAAAAACAAATTATTCAAAATAAGAATAATAAAAGTAAAATAGTCGATTTTTTATTCAACGATGTACAATATAATATGTCCCACCCGGTTCTTTTTATTATATTTAAAGCCCGTACTGGAATGGGAACATATTTTGACCAGTCAGTTGTCTTTCTTACCTTTGAGAGTTGGATTTATACTAGGACCAAAACCGGGATCATTTTATGTTAAGTGACCACACCCCAATATATTTGTACATTACAATAATCTTCTTCTTCTTCTTCTACCTACTTCATACTCTACTTAATATTATGTACCCGACATTTTTAAATCTATTTCCATAAAATATTTCCAACCAAAAATTTCGATTAATTTATTTTTAAAAATTGTTATCATTTTATTTGATTATTTTATTTATTTTAAAAACGACATTTTTACTGCATTGACTGTCAAAATCAATGCAATATTTTTAATAATTAAAACTACCAGTAATTTTAAGTATAACGGACAATAATATCACATTAAAAATTAAATTATAATTTTTTTATACAATAAACGACAATTAGAAGCTGCATTGACACTCGAAATCAATGTAATTTTTTATAATTAATTATCGAAATAGTTTTTATTATAATTGACCAACAATAATTGGCATTTATACCTAGGGATATTTTAGGACTGCATTGACGCTCAAAATCGATGCACTATACATTAAATTAATAATATTAATTTCTTATGGTCAAAACTATTAATAATAAAGCTTAGTAAAGTTAATTTACCGGCATTTATTCAATAAATCACATTTTTATACTGCATTGACACTCAAAATCAATGCATTATTTTTTTTTCAATATCTACACAGAAAAAAAAATTAATTTGAATCAAGAGAAAAATTTTGAAGAGTTTTATTGTCTTGGATCAAGACGAAAAATTCTTGAATGAAGTAAAATTTATTTAATCCAATAAAAATTTCTTAGTTTAAGAATTTTTTTACTCAAATCAAGAAAATAAAATTCTTTACAATTATTTACTTGATCCAAGTAAATTTTTTTTTCTGAGTAGTGACCCGATTTGTCTGAAATTTTGATATGTTTTTTTTTTTTGTAAGAAAGACGTTGAAAAATAATTTTGGAAGTTTATCAGACTGAGACGGTGTAGGTTGAAATTTTGAAAAAAGAGAGATTCGCTTGGCTGAATGAACTCATAGGCCTAACGGAAAAACGTATGGCGTAGGCAGAACTCGTAGCACGTGCCAGAATCTTGTTGAACATATTAAGGTGTGTAAAGAATGTATATTTATAATGTGCCTATGCACGGGTGGATGTTTATGAAAATGAAAATACACCTTATGGTGTCGTTTATTCACCTGTTCTTGTAAAAAACTATAACCGAGGGCGTTGACTTATCTATTATCTTGGGTAGTAGGCTTTTTATTATAATATTTTTTTCTTAATTTATTTAATAACAAAATTATTAATATTGTTATTAAAAAATTTTGCATAAATTTAAAAACAGTAATTCAGAAAAAATTATTATTATTGTTACTATTTTGATTATAATTATTAACAGTTAGATAATTGTGTTAAAAACATATCAAAATTTCAGACAAATCGGGTCACTACTCAGAAAAAAAAATTTACTTGGATCAAGTAAATAATTGTAAAGAATTTTATTTTCTTGATTTGAGTAAAAAAATTCTTAAACTAAGAAATTTTTATTGGATTAAATAAATTTTACTTCATTCAAGAATTTTTCGTCTTGATCCAAGACAATAAAACTCTTCAAAATTTTTCTCTTGATTCAAATTAATTTTTTTTTCTGTGTAGATATTGAAAAAAAAATAATGCATTGATTTTGAGTGTCAATGCAGTATAAAAATGTGATTTATTGAATAAATGCCGGTAAATTAACTTTACTAAGCTTTATTATTAATAGTTTTGACCATAAGAAATTAATATTATTAATTTAATGTATAGTGCATCGATTTTGAGCGTCAATGCAGTCCTAAAATATCCCTAGGTATAAATGCCAATTATTGTTGGTCAATTATAATAAAAACTATTTCAATAATTAATTATAAAAAATTACATTGATTTCGAGTGTCAATGCAGCTTCTAATTGTCGTTTATTGTATAAAAAAATTATAATTTAATTTTTAATGTGATATTATTGTCCGTTATACTTAAAATTACTGGTAGTTTTAATTATTAAAAATATTGCATTGATTTTGACAGTCAATGCAGTAAAAATGTCGTTTTTAAAATAAATAAAATAATCAAATAAAATGATAACAATTTTTAAAAATAAATTAATCGAAATTTTTGGTTGGAAATATTTTATGGAAATAGATTTAAAAATGTCGGGTACATAATATTAAGTAGAGTATGAAGTAGGTAGAAGAAGAAGAAGAAGATTATTGTAATGTACAAATATATTGGGGTGTGGTCACTTAACATAAAATGATCCCGGTTTTGGTCCTAGTATAAATCCAACTCTCAAAGGTAAGAAAGACAACTGACTGGTCAAAATATGTTCCCATTCCAGTACGGGCTTTAAATATAATAAAAAGAACCGGGTGGGACATATTATATTGTACATCGTTGAATAAAAAATCGACTATTTTACTTTTATTATTCTTATTTTGAATAATTTGTTTTTGACGAAACAAGTCCTATCCGTCGGACTACTTTTGTATTCTAAGGACTAGACATTTGCCCGACTTCCATTTTAATTCTGTATCGGCTCGTGAGATTTATCGTCGGCTCACTTGGACACGACTTCTCGGACAAATTCACTCATAAATTATTATAATTTTTAGTATATCAAATATATTTTTAATTGATACATAAAAATTGGCTTAAACTTTTGAATTTTTGAGAAAAGTCAATGATTGGGACATTAAGTCCCAATTCTGGCTAAAAGGTCGGAGATATCAAAAAACATATAAAACCTTTTTTGTAGAGAATTAAATTTCCTATAAAAAAGGTTTTTTATTATTTTATCGTATCTTGAATATTTAACCCAGAAATTTGATTTTGAACTTTAAAAAATAAGTTTTCTATTAAATGGGTCCAAAAAATTGTTTTTAAGACTTTTTATTAAATTTTTGACTAAAGGGTTGGAGATATCAAAAAAAGTACTAAACCTTTTTTATAGAGAATTAAATTTTCTACAAAAAAAGTCTCTTATGATTTTTCCGTATTTTTGATATTTAGCCCAAAAATCTCAATTAAAATTTCCTGAGCCGCGCTTTGGGTTGTACCCTTAATTTTCCAATGACTATAACTCCGAAACTACTCGCCCGATTTTCCTGATTTTTTAAAAACTTATCTCTAAATAGTGTCCTCTAGGTCTCTTCAAAAATTCGGGATAAAAATTTCATTTTTAATTGATTAGAATTAATTAAAAATTTATTGAAAAAATGTAAAGTTGATAGAATATTAAACAGTCAAGTGTAAATAATTATATAGGTATGTGTATGAATAAAATGTAAAGTGACTAGTTTATTTATACATGTATATTGTATATACAGATCCTATCCGTTAGGTGAAAAATTCGTTGGGCGCGTGCCGGCTGCGACTCACCCCTCGTACTCATGCTCATACTCATATGTACAGACTACACACGTTAAAGACCGGCCTTGCTTATATTCCCGAATAGAATGTAAGAGCAACCCCCTGTCTACTGTATTACCGTTCCACCGAATACAGAGAGTAATAATAAAACCAGCCCGTCTGTCTACTATCACCGTTCCCGTAAAAACGTGTCGCCAATTGTACTTTTTATCGATTCGCTTCACAAGTTACTCGATACCACACTACCTCACGCAAAATCCGTTTGCTAATAAATATTCCATCACTATTTCTGTAATTATTATTCTTATTTTTAAAATTTTTAAATTTCAAAATTTTAAATTTTTTTGGTGGTAAAAAATATCTTGAAATTTTTTTCAAAAATTTTCACGGTGAAAAATAAATTAAATTTTACTAGAATAATTAAATAAGGACTTAAACTATTTTTCTAATATTTTTGATTTATTTAAAAATATACACTGATAGAAGGATTTAGTTATATTTAATAAGATTTAGTAACAGGTACTAAATGATTTAGTAACAAACCTTTTATAACCAAATATTTAGTAATAGTTACTAAATCATTTATTAAAGCCCATTTAGTTTCATCAAATAAATATTTAGTAGTATTTACTAAATCATTTATTGGTACTCAATAAATCGTTTGTTGGTATTAAAAAAATCAATTTTAGCGTGTAACCTTACTTTTTTACTCAAAATAAATCAAGATAATTGAAATAAATAATTTTTAGTAAAAATATAAGGTACTATAAAGAACGGAATCACATTAAGTTAAAATTTTTTATTTGAGGCATACTCAGTGAATAGGTCATGTATCACATTGAAAGTAAATAAAGGCGAACTTATCAGATAAAACGGAGTACAATTCACTTAAATTCCACGATTTTAAAATCTCTTGCATGGTTTTATTATTACAAATTGACTCAATATTTTAATAATAATTAAAATATTAATGTCAACACTAATGTTTTCAACAAATACATATACAATTTTAAATTTCAGCATAGCCATCTACCGACAATACTTACCAAATAAATATTTAGTAACTATTACTAAATATTATTTGGTGGAACTAAATATTTATTTCTATATAATAAAAATACATATACAATTTTCAATTTCAGCATAGCCATCTACCGACAATACTTACCAAATAAATATTTAGTAACTATTACTAAATATTATTTGGTGGAACTAAATATTTATTTCTATATAATAAGGCTTTGTTCATATTACTATAATTTACTTCGGATAAAAAAATCATTGATTAAACTGTAACAAATAATATTGCTAGGTATTAAATATTTTTTTCTCCCAAATAAATGACTAAAAATTTTGTTACTAAATCAGTTTAGTACTCCGTACTAAATCCTTCTATCAGTGTATTAATACCAAGGCATTAACCGAATGGCAAGTATACATATTAATGGTTTATTTAAAGTACACATAAGAGAAGTATACATAAAAAAATTAACAATATAATTACTTATAAATAATATAAATTAAATAAGTATTAATCAGGTAAATCAACTCATTTTATAACTTTCAAAAATAAATCAGAATATAAACAATAAAATTTTATAATTCATATAAATAAAATTCAATTTAACACCGATGGCGAAAGGACCTCCTTAAAAAAATTATTTTGGAGTAATTTAATAAAAAAACTCTAATAAATTTAATTAGAAATTATTATTCTTCAAGTAAAAAATTCAAACAATCAGAATTAAAAAAAGTTTATTAGCAATTCGTCTTCTAACCGTTGAAGGGTTCTACATTCTAAATTCTTTATATATATATATGTATATATAAAGCATAAAATGTTGTCGCGACCTGCCCTACGGGATATGCTAATAAATAAAAACCATCTCCCTTTTTTACAATCTCGTTTATTATTTTTTCAAACGAGAATTTTGCTTCTTACATTCAAAGATAAATTCTTAAAGAAAAAATTTGACATAATTAATATATAGAATAAAAATAAGTAAAAAAAAAAAAAAAAAATTATCATTTGTAAAAAATTTTAATCGTCCGAACTATTATTATAACAAAATAAAATTTTTTACTATTTTTAAGAAATTTAGAAAGGTCCAAAAAATTGAAAAAAATATATCATTTTTCGGACAGCCGTAATTTAGTAAAAAAAATTTTTTTTTTCCATTTTTTCTTAGTTAGTCGATAGCAGCATTTATCTAAATTAATAATCTTCTTCATTTTTTCGTTTCAGTTCATTAGAGAACTAACACCACGAAAAAACACCTCAAATTTGTGCATCTACACTAGAATACTCCCTTAACAACTGTCAGTGCAATTTTTAAAAAATATTTTTTTGTTCTAATTTAATTATTAAAAAATAATCTAAGCTTTTATATTCTGGCAAATGAAAGAATTTAAACATCAATCACGTATACACCTTTAAAATAATTTTATTCTGCATAAAATAAACGATATTACATCTATTATTTTGTTTTATTATTACAAAAATTAACAGTAGTTATAGATTAGTTAATTGAACTAAATAAATTATTTACATTATTTAACCTGTATACAACTAAAAATTGTATGATTATTTATAAAACCAAATCAAGAGTCCAAACTTAATGATCAAATGAGTATTTTTCCCTTAAATCATAATCATGGATTTTTATTTTTTTTTTATTTTAACTTATTTATAGTAAATTCGTAAGCTCATATGTGTAGGAGGTTCAAGGTAGATTTTTAATTTTTAGAAATTTTTTTTTTTTAATTTTTAGAAATTTTTTTTTTTAATTTTTAGAAATTTTTTTTTTTAATTTTTAGAAATTTTTTTTTTTAATTTTTAGAAATTTTTTTTTTTAATTTTTAGAAATTTTTTTTTTTAATTTTTAGAAATTTTTTTTTTTAATTTTTAGAAATTTTTTTTTTTAATTTTTAGAAATTTTTTTTTTTAATTTTTAGAAATTTTTTTTTTTAATTTTTAGAAATTTTTTTTTTTAATTTTTAGAAATTTTTTTTTTTAATTTTTAGAAATTTTTTTTTCAAAAATTTCCACAGTGAAAAATAAAGACTTTAATTATTAAATAAAAATTAATTTTATGCATAATCTAATATTTTTTTATTTAACATTGATGGTGAAAGGACCTTCTTAAGATACATAACAAAATACACTAGGGGGATATTTGGATCTCCTTAAGAATAGAAGCCTTACTTTCTTTACGAAAAAAATAACTATAAGGATGCACCAAATGTGAATGTCATTGACATTGACACTCATGAAACCGTACAGTAGGCATCTTAACGGGCACGTGCCACCGTTACGAATTCTCCCTCACATTACATAAATTTTCGTATTTATATTTATATTTATATTTATATTAATATTCAATAAATAACAGAAAATTTATGATTCAGCAATATCGCGATCGATAAACCGATCTATCATTCCACGGATCACGGATGAAAATGAAATTAGAGATTATAATTTAGGGAAAATAACAATAAATTCATATTATTAATGCAATATAAAACTCTAGGGTGGAAATTCATGATATAAATTGGGGTTGGAAATTTTCTATCATTAGATCAGATAGTATCTCGACATCTGCAGATGGTGTCGTTGACCTACGAGTTGTAGTAGTAAAAGTGAAGGTGGAAGATGAAGGAAATGGAAAAGGAAATGGGAAAGGTTTATGTCGGGAGTCAGTTGGTCGCATCGTAGAGCGTTGGCTCGAGGTTAAAAGGTGTAGTATGTTTGTACGATGATAGTTGCACTGTTTTTATATTTATACGTAGGAAAAGGCGAGTAGAGAATGGACACATATATGCAAACAAGGAAATAGAGACCATGTGTCGTTAGTCGTGCTCATTAGTGAAACGAAACAGGTGAAAACTACCCCGGCGTAACGATAAAATCCATCGGGTTTTAATTTTGTTACATTTGTTGGATACTTTTTCATTATTTTTTATTGTTTTTTACAATATTTAAATTTTAGCGGGAAATTTAAATTTATCGCGGCAATTTTAAATTTTAAATATTTTATAAATTTTTTAATTTGGTAATTGGATAAAAAAGGCTTCTTATCATTTTTTTTTGGGTCTATTTATTTATCTAAAATCATAAATAATGATAATATTAACTTAAAATTTTAAAATAAAATTTTTATTCTGATTAAAAAAAATTATTTTTGACTTTTAATCCCAAATTTTGGCTAAAATATCCAAATTTTTAGAAATTCAGGACGATAATAAAGTTTTCAAAATTTTCAAAGTTTTAAATAATAATAATAATAATAATAATAA